>VUQS01002510.1:4931-23766 GCA_015108495.1 Heterochromis multidens | reverse complement strand
ATATATTGCAAGTTGAAAATAAGAACACAGATTTGCATTTTTACAGGCACATACAAACCACAAAAATAGACTATGTGGAAACTAGATGTACTAGGCACAAGGTATATACAGTCCGTGTGCATGGGGCACATTGTAAAAACAAACTGCAAAACAACAACCGAACAAAACAGACTGATAAATCAAAGACAGTTTTACAAACAAAAATAATACCCTGATTTGCTAACATATCAACACCAAGGCATTCAGTACCCTTAATAACTGATACAGCAAGAATGAGAGATTTGAAACTTAGAGATTCTCAATAATTGTCAGTCAGTGTCAGACATGTATGAGGGATTTCAATCCCACTAAACAGCAAGGTCCAGAAGAAGAACCATTAAACAATCACACTTTGAACCCCCCGTCATCAGGCAAACACAACACTACATCACACACACGCACACACGCACAACATGTTGACAGTGGCTTGAAGCCAGCAGACTGAACACGGACACAAAACAGATAACTGACAGAAGTATGTGCTTGGCCAGGGCTGTATCGGCCTCATGGCCGAGGGTTCAAACAGAGCGGTACTGATCAAAGTGTCTGGGATGCCATCCTTTGAGTGGGAGTGAGTTACACACGTATCTTACTGGTTGGATGCAATGAAACAGAGACGGCGCCTGATATTGCCTGAAACATTAGCTCTTTAACTCTCCTACCATCTTGCTCTCACTGACTGTGGTCTCATTCAAATAATATCAGCACAGTCCTGATAGCAGCTTAATAGGGCAAACTCTGGTATTAGCACAAAGGAATGGGGAAGAGGACCAACTGATTGCACTGGAACAGTACTGAAGCGCACAACAGCCATTGACTTAAATGGATTTCATTCACAATCATATTGGCATTTTGGCATGTACCTTTCCCATAGGAAAAAAAAAAGCAATACAAAGTGTGTTGCTGATGAAGGAGGGTCACAGTTTTGTAACCAAGGTATGACAAAGAACAAGGTTTAGTGCACGTTATTGATCAAACAGATAAGAGAACATGTGGCTGCTCTACAGTAACAATGAGCCAGGTTTTACAAGCCATTTAATGAAGCCCTTGGATAAAAACAATCACCTACGCCTTGTTTCAAACAGCTCGCAGGATAAGTGATCACAACCAAACGGGCAGAGTGTTATGCTAATAACAATCTCAGGGTTATGACTTCACTAGATCCTCCATATTTATCTGAGCCAATCAGATTTCAAGGGGAACCTTTCAGCATGGTTTAATCAACAAGTGGATGATGGGAGGATAGACAAGTCTACATAAATCAATGGAAAGCCACGCTGCGGCAATCAATACATCTCTCTGGAAAGGTAGCAAACCTGAGTGAAATGTCCATCGCATCGATTTTACAATTAGACTCTGTCGATGTTCAGAGCTGAAAAAGGTGGACGTGGTGTTTGTTTAACACAATGAATCAGCTGCCTATTTTCTAACCCAATTGGATTCACTTTCCTTCCTTACAGTTTAACCAGATAATGGGTCCAAGAGAAGTACTGCAACCATTTTAAGAGGATAGAGCATCGATTTTCATTTTGATTACAAGGTCGTAGTGCAACACAAGGTGCTTAATTGGATGTCCTCAGTGCTCACTTTGGACCAAGGAAATCAAAGTTGTTACGGCTCACTCTTGTTCATGCCCACTTCAATAAATAAATTAATAAAAGAAGAAGAAGAGAAGAAAAAAAGAGGATCCTCTCATGTTAGATCTGGAGATTGGGTTGTAACATACAGGTTAAATGTAGCAATGTTCAACCCAGAGAAGCATCATCAAACCATAAAAAAGAGATCACACGGACACTCAGCAACACATACAGCAATGCCCACAACCCCCTTGCATCATAAAAGCCTCTTTAAATCTCTGTCCCTTTATTTACATGGCAGTTTATATCTGATTAGCTGTCTTCCTTCTCGTATGGCGTACATTCAGCAAGAGAAGTATTTCAGGTTCAACAGGATCAGAATATTTCGAATAAATATAACCAGCTATCCAAGCCTCAACCCTAAATGTTGAGACATCCATGGGAGTTTTGGGTGAAATGGGACACATAAAGATTTTGATATGGAGCAAGTACTTTTTACAAGTGAGGCATTTTTATGCCCCATATTGCCTACCCCAAAACCCCCATTTATCTCAGAATTTAATATCTAATAAAAGTAGTTTAACTAAAGTGATTTTTTGATGGTTTTTTTTTTAAGGATCTGACCCGCTGAACTCAAAGCGTGGATTCTTCCTGTGACGTGAAACCAGAATTAAACAGTTTGTCCTCTCTGTTTTAACACACAAAAAAAAGTTACACTACAAGTCCTTTCATTCTCTCAAACATTTTTGGTTAAGGTAACAACATGGTCACTGGATTACAATGCCTCAAGTGAAGCCACAATAGCTGCTGGATTCTTTAAGATTTCACATTAAAAACAAAACAATATGAAAAAGAAAGAAGTTCACTTTCCTGTACAGCATATGTATAGATATTTATATTCATATATATTTATATATATAGGCGGGGTAGAGTATTGCAGAATTATATTGCATGTGTTAATCAATAAACCTAGACAGAAACAAGCAAGTATACAGTATGGGTTTTTCACAAATGTTTCCTTCCAGTAAAGCTCAGATATTTTAACCACCTTTGCCTTCAGGGTTACAATCAGCGCACTGACAAAACAGCTGACCGCTTCAGAGGTGTTTCATGAAAGCAGGCCAGTGCCACCATCAGCATATCAAACCAACCATGCAGTGTAGAGAGTGTTAGTCCATTCTCTGAAAATGGAACCAAAACATATCAACAAACTCACGCGCACAAACTTACACCCACATATATACATACACACAAACCAAATATATGGCTTCTAATGTTGAATCAAGGCAGTTAAATAAATGGCATTTTCTTCGATGTTTCTTTTTTTTTAGTTGATACAGACACAACCAGACTTGGTGTTCAAGCTCAACTTTGGTTTGGGTAGATACGATGAATATAATATCCTTCCATACTTTTTTCATCAACTATTTACACATCGATGTAAGATCGACCAGCGGTCTAAAACACTATTTCCATTACTATTTGAAACAATATGAAGAGCAATGTGTTCTTTTGCTACGACAGCTTATACAGAAAAGTTACACTCAAAACACTTTTGGACGCTTAAAATGTCATTGTCATTTGACCTCAAGTCCCTGATTTTCAGTTTAAGTCCAGCTCCTGCTAGATTGCATTGCATGGATTCTACACAGTATGCAATAGTTACATCAATCATACTTTTCTTCATATCTTTACAGAAAAGACAGCAATATACAGTAGGTGTTTGGAAGCAGAGTGAAAGGGGTGATACTAAGACTAAAGGTGCTGGCACAGTAGACTAGACCAGTTCAACCTTAAGTTATACTAGCTTAATTGTATAGACTCCTCCTAGCCAGTGTCTCAAGACGTTGAGTAGCTCTTTTCCTTCTGCTGACACCAGCACACAGTGCATCCAGGTCCCATGACAGGTGGCGCTGGCGGTAGCTGATTGGTCATTTAGCAAGCTGACAGATCAGCTGGACTGACCTAAACCGAATAGATTCTCCTACAAAAAAGGCCTCTTTCTTGAACTCTACCAGGGTCACAAGTTGGAAGACAGCCGGGATCTGGCAGAGTCTAGCTCTGGAAGGCTGACAATTGAATCTTTCTTGGGGACTCCAGAGTCTGGAGGTCCTGATCCAGCAGCTGCTGCTACTGCCCCCATTCCAGCAGGTCCAACGGGAGGAGGTGTGGAGGCAAATGCCACCCTCTGTTGGGCTCCCGATGATCTCCCCACCCCTGAGGGCCCTGGCATGCTGGAGTGAGGAGGCTGCGGAGGTCCAATGGAGGTGTTCGAGGTGCGAGTGGAGGGCGGAGGGCTGGGGGCTGCAGAGGCAGCTTGCGGTGTTCCCTCCTGGGGGAGTGAAGGCTGGGAGGCAGACAGGGCACGGGTATCCTGACTCAAGCTACCCATATGCAGGGAGTGGGTGCTCTTGTGTGAGGCAGGCCTCTGCTGGGTCTGTGTGGGGCTGGGTGCATGGTGCTGTACTAGGGACAGCTGGGATCCAGAGGGCCCTACGCTTGCCATGTGCTGGAAAGTCCGTCCTGAAGCTGCAAGCGGACTTTGGACCGGGGGGCTCGAAATTGCAGATCCAAATGCCCCTCCGAGTGTCAGAGGGGGCTGAGACTGCAGAGGAGACATGGAGACTGGACTGGACAGGTTCTGCATCACCTGGAACCTTCGCACCATGCGGGGAGACTGCAGAGTCCCTGGACCCACCAAAGGACTTGCCATCTGAGGGCAGAAGCTCATGGCCACAGCTTGCTGGAGGGTGGCGATAGCAGAGCCTGTCTGCTGCTGACCCGGAGGGGCAAAGATGCCGCCGAGTGAGGGGGTCATAGACATGGCCCGCGGCCGCTGCAGGTCTACCAGTTTCACCATCTCACGGTCATACTTGACTATCTCCTGAATCATCTCATTCTCCCGGTTGTTGAAGACACCAGAGTTGAGATCATGCTGCACCTTGTGCATCAGGATGGAGTTCTTTTTACCTGCAGAAAGAAATTAAAACATGCACTAATTATTGAAGATAAAAAGGTAGAAGCAGTAAAGAGAGAGAAAGGGACAAGGAGTACATAAAGCTGAGTAATGCATAAATACATGGAAATAAGAGGACATATAAAGAGAGAACAACACGATTTAGATATACCATGCGATGCCCTTCACACCAAGTACATCCTCTAGCAGAACAAGCCCTCAGGAAATATACGTGTCACCCTGTACTTTCATCTATTGTTACAGTATCCTATGTCATTCTGAGGAAAGAGCACAGCTCATTTTACTGTCTGTTTTAATATTCTGGAAACATTTTCTTTTGTTTTTGTGCACTGGTTCATTTCAGAAAAGTAATTTCTTTAATTAAAAAAGAAAAGATTGCAGAAACACTCAGCAGCTGATGCTGTGGAGATGTACTTAGGTATATAATTTTATACTCAAGTATATTATATATTATAGTATATTATAATTTGTAACCTCCCTTATTCACATCTGTAAATCTGAAATTATTTTTTTACCTATGCGGTCTAAACGATCAATGGCAACAGTCTCAAAGGCTCTTCTCATCATGGGGTATTCTTCCAGCACTTCATTGAAGTGGTCAACAGACAGAGAGTAAAGTCGACAATAAGTCTCTGCTCGTACGCTGGCTGTTCGCCGACCCCTTGTCAATAAACAGATCTCTGAAACAGGGAAACAGAAAATGCCACCGCTTAAAAAGGGTTTAAAAAATGGCACCACAAGAAAAAAACATCCACTGAAAAAAATCATATCTTACCTCCAAAGTAAGAGCCATCAGAGAGTTTCATTGCAAGTGTTCCCTTGGTGATGACACTGCAGACTCCATGCTGGATAAAATACATTTTCTTGCCAATGGTGCCCTCCCGTATAATGTAATCTTGTGGCTGGAATACCTCAAAACGTAGCTTAGTCAACATGGCTGTCACAAAGTTTGGCTCTGCGTTGGCAAACAACGGCATCGACGCCACCAGCTTGCGACAGTTGAAGTTGACAATTTCCTAAGAGAAGACACAAAGAAGAACAGTAAAATGTGTATGCTCACTCTGAACACATAAAACATAAAAATACCACAATATAACATAATGAAATCACAAGCGGATGCTTATTAATAATGTGCATTATTGTCTCACTTCTCTCAGAGGCTCGCTGAGTTCTCCCAGGATGCTCTCCTCATCAAACATCTTGCCCTGGTATCTGTGCTCATAGTAATCATGGATTTTCTGTCGGAAGTCGGCGGGCAGCTTGTGGAAGGACATATACTGCTCCACTTGTTTGTACTAAGAGAGAGTGGGATGAAGAGAGATGATTTTTATTTCCTGTTAATGCAGAAAAAACAACAGGGGAAAAAAAGTTTTTATTGATCCCACAGCGAGCAATTGCATTTAAAAGCCACAACAGTAATGGGACCAAATTAGCTTTATCAAGTGTGTATTCTATAGCTTCTCTAGAGTGACATTGTTCAAATGTTCAGTTGCACTGGCCTTGTTAAAGTGTAGGCCTGGTGTTATACATGTATCTTAGTGGCAAAAAGACCAAAAGCAGTAATTAACTGATCCATTAAAAAAAAAAAAACACTAATATTGCTCATCACAGACCTGTTCAAACACTGAAAAACATCAAAGCACTGGGTAACATGTTCTCTCCTTACATAAGCACTGTAGTTCAGTTCCAGTAAATCCCAAATATATCAACCTGTTTCTGTAAATACCCACTGGAACACCAGCAGTGTGTATCAACCTGCCACTGATAATAGCCCCCAAAATGCACATTTACACCTGTTTGAGTAAAATGCTGAAAACTGCAGTGCTCAGTTGTTTCTGGACTTTATTATTTACTACCTCCTGTTAGGCAGCCACAGAAAGACCACATTAAATTTTGTTAAAGATCCGATTTTGTGAACAAGCACACCAGGCAAGACTTGAGGCAGTTCAGTGGTCAGCGAGGGCTGACAAACTTTATGTCCTTAAAGAAATACTCAATAATTTGCAATAATATCTCAGTAGAAAAACTCCCCACAGGGGACCCACTGAAAGAGATGTGCAAAACAGCTGTTTCCGTCCTGTGAAACAGCTGTCTCAGAAAATTAGTGTGCTACAGAGCTGCAATCAGCATTACCCTGAGTTGATATTAGCATTGCCAAGTTGTTTTACAGTCACTGAGGAGTGTGTGCATTTCATTTTAAGTTTGTTGCATTTTCTTCTAATAATTTATAACAAATTATTATGATTGTTGATCAATGTATTGGCCTTGAAAGAGGTCTGAGCTTTCTGAGTGCCCTTCTAGTTTACTCTTGGATCTAGTGCCTAAAAAAATTATATACAGTAATGTGGAAAAAACATTTTCACAGGACCCTATGCAGTCCAGTGAAAAGACCAAGTGCACCCCATGGTTCAGGAGCTTGTAGAACCACTTTTAGCAGCAAGAACATGAAGTAATCATGTTCTCTATGACTTCATCAGTTTCTCACATCATTGTAGAGGCATTTTGGCCCACTCTTCTTTAAAACATTGCTTCAGTTCAATGAGGTTTGCAGGTATTCATTTATGCACAGCTCTTTTAAGGCTAATACCTTAGAACACAGAGAAGTTCATGGTAAGTTCAGTGACTGCAAGGTGCCTGGGTCCTGTTGCTGCAAAGCAAGCGCAAATCATCACCCCTCCACCACCGTACTTTACAGTTTGTATGAGGTGTTTGTGCTGATGTGCTGTGTTTGGTTTTCTCCCAACGTGCTGCTGTGCATCATGCCCAAACATCTCTACTTTGGTCTTGTCTGTCCAAAGGACATTGTTCCAGAAGTCTCATGGTTTGTTCAGATGCAACTTTGCAAACCTAAAAGAGAAGATGCTTTCTCCTGGCAACCCTTCCATTCAAGCCATACTTGCTCAGTCTTTTTCTAATTATCTGTCATTAGCTGTCATGAACTTTAACATTTAACATGCTAACTGAGGTCTGTAGAGTCTGTGATGTAGCTCTTGGTTGTTTTGCAGTTTCTCTGAGCACCGCATTATCTGACCTTGAGGTGAATGTGCTGGGATGTTCACTCCTGGGAAGATTGACAACTATCTTGAATGTTAATCTTTCTCACTTTTTCATTGATGTATTTCCTCATTGGCATTGTGTTAACACATACCTGAATGCTCCAGACCTGCAAACGTCCAATACCTCACACTTTCTGATGATCAATTAATCAAATACATTTGATTAGCATATAATTATAATGAAAGCAATAAGGCTGTACTTGGTTTTTCACACATTTTGGATTTGTTATTGGTAAATAAATAACGGCACGTGTAATATGTCATGTTTTGTAGTTCATCTCAGATTGTCTGACCTTGGGGTGAATTACCTGGGACGTCCACTCCTGTGAAGATTGTGGCATTGTGTTAACACACGCCTGAATGCTCCAGACCACCAAACAGCCAAAACGTCTGCTTTCACACTTGCTGATGATCAATTAATCAAGTGCATTTGATTAGTAGCATCTAGCTGCTACTTACCCTCTTAATTAATATAGAAGCAGTAAACTGTGCTTAGTTTTTCACAGAACTCTTTGCAGTCCTGTGAAAAACTTTCTTTTTCACAACTGTATTTATGACCATTCATAAAAATAAACATCAAGGAGGAAATAACTGGCTCAGGGCTCTATTAAACGACAGACTTATACACTGTTAAATGTTTCCTTTTAATAGGACTTTTGACTGATTAAGCAATGTCACCTATGAATTTAAGGAAAAAAAAGTTTAAAATTCATAACAATTTAATCTGTAGAATTTCACTGCCTCACTCTCATTTAGCATTTAGAGAATATTTTTCATGCCTCTTTTTCTTACAAATTTTTCCTCTGCTTCAAAAACTCTTAAGCCTCTTAAAAGTCCTCCTCCTTGCTCCTTGGGTTAAAATGCTTTATTAAATATGTATCTTTTCTGGGAATTTTGCCTTAACTTTAAAGGGAAATTCTTAAAAACAGCTTTAATTCAAATAATTTTTCAAGAATTACTCAACAGAAGCATCTCTTTGTATTAGAAAGCTTTATGAATCTTTACACAACTGTGTCTATACAGTAGGAGGTGCAGCTCACACACAGCATGTGAATGTAAAAGTCTTTGGGCATTTTGTCATTTAAAGAGGAAAAAAACAACATTAATGAGCTTTTGAATTGGCTATATGCGTTCCATGATTCAGCAGTATTTCACCTGTATTTTTATGAGTGTCATCAAATACAATACAAACCACACAGCTGAAATGAACACACCTAGCAGTTAATCAATGCCAATACAGAAAGTAAAAAGGTTCACTTCAACAAAGCAGCAAGACAAACAATCAGCTTCTATTGTTTAGATATGCAAATTTCAGTCCTTCCAAAGTGATCACTGAGAGACCAGAAACAACGTGGCTGGGCTGCAGAGAGGGGAGTGATAGATGTGGCAGTAAACAGAACAGACAGTGAACTGTTGGGAGGAAAAGATTTCTCCTTGTACTCTGCTGTCAGCCTGCATGCACTTCAACCCAGCTCAAATGGAAAGCTTAAAACCACAGCTCAACCCAGCCTATAAAGCTGTCCAAACCACAATTTTGAGAGGTCAGGGCGCTGGCAGATGCTGTGTACTCACAACTTTCAGGGGCCGAGGAAGTCATCATCCATACAACCCCATTCCCAGCAGTCCTTAAACTCTACTGTGTGGTGGATGAGCAGCACAATCTGCCAGTATCAAGTAACGTCCCCTGAAAATATCATCAGGAGGTTTGCTCACAAGACCGCCTCAAAAAACTGAAAGGCTCGTGGTTAACTTCTTCTACAGACAACACAGTGTCAGATGTTGTGTGTCCTGCCAGAGGCCCCGAGCAAAACAATGAGCGCCACCTGCTCAAACACCGTTGCAAGCTCTGAATCCTCAAGTGCAGCATATAAACTCCTTAACTGAAAATTGTTTGCTGTCAGAAACAGACGGCCTGGCTCTCTGTTTCCAAAAGAAAATTACAATTGGCAAACAATGATTTTAAGATGTACACAACTGAATGCATGTGTACTGTACTAGAAGAATTATTGTCTCAGATCCAAGGTGCACAATGCAATGAAAGCTTCCCCTTTTTTATAACCCGACTTTATGACAGCAGTACAGTAACTGTTACAATGAGCAGAAAAGCATCCTGGTCACACTAATACACTAATAACAGATGAACATCAAACAACAAACTAAACAGACCCCACCCCATGAGTATCATTTCATTTAAATAGGGTCTCATTACTTAAAGACAGATTTATTTCTGTTAAGACTTGTTTTGAATTATCTCCCTTGCAATTGGCTGGATGTTTTACATTATTCATGTAACGTGAATTAAACTTTCAGGGGAAAAACAGTGGACAGCAGGTGAAAGATGATCACAGAGCTAATAAACTGAACTGATAGGCCTGTATTATTAAAACGGAATAATAAATAATTATATGCATACACTGAAACTGAAGTGCAGTGAGTAAGTACAACATTTCTGCTTTTTTGTTTTTTCTGGGATATTTTTTCCTCACACAGATACACTCACCAGCCGCTTTATTAGGTATACCTGTTTAACTGCTTGTTAAAGCAAATATCTAATAAGCTGATCACATGGCAGCAACTCAGTGCATTCAGGCATGTAGACATGGTCAAGACGACCTTGACCGAGCATCAGATCTGACCATCAGAATGAGGAAGAAAACTGTTTTAAGTAACTTGAACCTGGCATGGTTGTTGGTGCCAGACAGGCTGGTCTGAGTATTTCATAAACTGTGTGATGCCATCAGGTCAACATGGACCAAAATCTCTGAGCACATTATTGAAGAAATAAGGCAAAAAAAGGAGGACTACCCAGTGCTAATATAGTGTCCGGTGAGTGCATAGTGATGTACCATTGAGGATAATATCACAGAATCACTGTATAATATTTATCATGGGCAACACAGTGTGACAGTATTGCTGTTGAAATACAGTACTGTGCAAAGTCTTAAACAACCCGTCATTTCTTTATATTTTGCTAGGAAAATGGGAAATGGGTGCAGCAATTTATTGAAACATGCAAACATACATAGAAATACAGCATAAGTGAAAAAACAGAATTTGTGCAATTCTAACAAGCTTGAAAGTCAATATTTGGTATGACCCTCTTTATTCTTCAACACAGCCTGAACTCTCTTAGGCAGCTTTCTTGTAATTTCTTTAAGTAGTCTTCAGGAATAGTTCTCCAGACTTCTTGAAGGACATTCAAAGCTCTTCTTTGGATGTTTCTGCCTTTTGTTCTGTTCTCTGTCAACATGATCCCACACTGCTTCAATAATGTTGAGGTCCAGGCTCTAGGGAGGCCAATCCATGACTGATAGTGATCGAGTGTGTGTTTTTCTATCTAGGTATGCTTTTACTGCATTGGCAGTGTGTTTGTGATCATTGTCATACTGAAAACTTAAGCTGTTGCCAATCAGATGCTTTACAGATTGTGTTGCATGGTGGATCAAAATCAGTTTTAACAAGATCTCCAACACCACTGGCTGAAATGCAGCCTCAAACCATGACAGAGTCTCCACCGTGTTTTATAGATGGCTCTAGTTGCTCACTGTTGTACCTCTCTCCTGACCTCCTCTGTGAATATTGGTGACCTTTCCACTCTTTACAGATTCAACTAAAGAAAGGGGATTTAATTTGATTCTTTGCTAAGTTGTCTGTTATGTGTAGATGCAACACTGGTTCACACCTTGAGTTAGGAGCCTTTTTTATACTTGCATGATTCATTGGTCAGTGTTAAGTGGCTTAAAGAAAAAAACATTCCTCTGAAAATGGTCAGGTACAATGACTGGACTGAAAATGAGTGAAAAAGCAGCCAATGTCCAAAGAAAAACTTGGAAAGACCTTCAGAAAGCCTGAAGAACTATTGCTCAAAAATTACCATAAAGTCTGTCTCCTTGGAAGCAAAACATAAAGAAATGGTCGGTGCCTCAAAACTTTTGCACGGTATTGTAAACCTAGTCCAGATGAGATTGTGCTGTGGGCTTGAAACTGCTGAAAAAAGTGTTGGTCTTTAGGTATACTTTAGCAGCAAAACAGCATGAAACCCTTGTTCTATTTCCCTGTGGACTCTGGAGTTCTTATAGCTGACATGATATGACATACAAGGATGTGTAAATATTTTAAAATTGGCCTCTTTCATGAGTAAATCATAGTAAAAAAAAAAAAAAAAACACACACACAAAAAAGAAAAAACAAAAAAAAAAAAAAAAAAAAAAACACACACACACAAAAGTCTAAAAGGGAATACAAAATATGAACATTTACTTTAAGATTTTTCTATTTATTTTCAGGACCTGTTATATTTCAAATGTGCAGAGACAAAACAATGAAACTGTGTTGCATGTAAGCTTAATATTACCCCTCTAGACTCACACCACATGCCTATTGTTCCTGCAGAGGGGAAATGGGTATGCAATAAATGCAGATTGTTCTGCAGTGAAAAGGTACTGTCACCAAAAAAAAAAAAAACAATGTGTGTTTCTGACTGATACCATCATCCACAGAGCTTCCTTAAGGAATATAACATAAACATAAATA
This sequence comes from Heterochromis multidens, assembly GCA_015108495.1. NCBI lineage: Eukaryota > Metazoa > Chordata > Actinopteri > Cichliformes > Cichlidae > Heterochromis > Heterochromis multidens. Next base: position 11,584 of record VUQS01002510.1, on the reverse strand, counting down.
AACCTAACATGCAACATCTGAATTATTCAGCATCCGCATAAAGAAAAGTCTCCTGGGCTGGGGCAGCTCCACAGTTCTTCTGATGGAGTTACGCAACACAGAGTCTCACCTGCATGAGTGAATCTGCTTCCTGACATCTGCAGATGGAGGGCAACCTGAAGAAATGACCCTGTGTCACAACTCTTTACCCGACGTGTCCATGCCAACACTGCGCTCTTGGTGAGCAGCCCATAGAATAGAAATGCTGATTGTGTGAAAAGACTAGGTGTCAGGGGGAGTGTGGCAGTGAGGGTAAACCTCACAGAGGGAGAGGTGCAGCGACCATGTGCGGTTACACATGAAACTCAGTCCCGCAGCTTGAGTCGGATAAGCCTGAACGAATAAGGCAGCTAAAGCTTATCTGATTGAACTGAGATGGTGGCATTTAATGACTTGACTTTGAGTGCCATGTCATAGTGCGGCGTATCGATCATCGCCGGGCAAACGTCAAATCTCTCCAGTGTCACAGAGGAGAGAAAAAAGCGTCTGGCCAGTGCGTCACAGCACCCACAGGGGACTGACAAACACCCAAATGAGAGTGAAAATGACATCCATTTTCTGTGTCACTTTGATGATGCGGTAGCAAACCGCTCCACTGACATTTTGTCATCTAGACTGCTGTTTGGGATCTATTTGCTTTTTGTGATTTGTTATTCAGAGGGGAATTTAGGGAGAGCTTTGTCTTTGGCTTTGATTACATTTTCCTGCTTTCATACCCATGAACTACTGTCCCAGTATCAGGTTTTCACTACTTTTTCCTTCTTTCTCTCCCTTTCTCTTTAGTCCCCTCCTCTCATTCATCCTACAACTTCTCTCCATTCTAATTCGGGTTCATCCTGAACGGACATGTGGATGTATAATTCATTCACTCCATTCCCTGCTAAATCGCCTCATTACATTATGAAGCACATTCACCAAAGAGAAGGAAATCAGATAACAGTAAGTAAGAACTTGTCTTGTCTGTCTTCAATTCAGAAATGTGTACAGAGGGAGGAACAACACACTGTGGGGTCTCACACAGCACAGAGTCTCATTAAATGAAATGGAGCTTCTAAAGAAATACAGGAAATCATATAATTCAGTCAAAGGGAGAGACAACCAAAGGAAACTGGGTGATAAGGGTTGGTTCAATAGAAACTTTTTTTAAACCAGTAATTTCCAGTAATGAATACCATCAGACACAGCTAAAAAGACGGTTTTTGTTGTAGATGTGAGTGTAAGAATCTCTTTGGCCACTATTTTTACAAAGTCAGCCTGCTTCTGGGTAATTGAGTGAAAAGTAGCAGAAAAGTAGTCTTTGGTACCCAAGAAGAGGGAGGGGAGGGTGGTGCAGGTGGGGGACAGAGAACTGCTGTGTGTTTTCTGTCTCACTGACTCAGACCAACCTCTATAATGATAATAAAGGAAAGATGATTATTTAATGTAAAACTCTAGGAGGCCATAATGAGGAGTTTTTTTTGTATTATAAATGCAAAGGGCTGCACCTGTTATATATAAATAATTATCTTTCTTAAAGGCACAATTCATGATCCAAATGAAATAAAGGTGGAACTTCTTCTACCAAAATGAAGAATACACAAATCCAAACTGCTATTTTTCTAGAAAAATAAAATCAAGAAATCTCACAATATACAATCAATATGCAGTCAATAAACCGTCAAAATGTCTGATTTTATTAAGGTGCTCACACTTCATGTGATCAGTTGATGATCATTTCATCAAATGCATTTGATTAGCAGTGCCTGGCTGCTACTTCTACAGTCAGGGTGTACTTAGTTTGTCACAGGACTGCATAGAAATGCATAAAAAACCCAGTGCATAGACATGAATGGAGAACAAAATCCAATCTGACCTTTATAGACCCTACGCCCCTACACAGGTTCACTTATTCCTGCAAATTAGAAACAACTTCATTAATAAGCAAGATGTACTGAAGTGTGTCCTCTGGCACCAAAACAGGTATAAAGGAAAAATTAGAAGTATTGCACATGTCAAACACAGTACATGTCCACAAAGTCCTTGTGCCTCATTCACACAGTCCTTGGCCCACTTTTCTTTACAACGTTGCTTCGGTTCATTTAGGTTTGTGGACATTCATTTATGCACAGCTCTCTTAAGGTCCCACCACAGCGTTTCAATCAGGCTAAGGTCTGGACTTTGACCGGGCCATTGCAACACCTTGACTTTTTTCTTTTTCAGTCACTCTGTTGTAGATTTGCTGCTTTGGGATCTGGGATTTGGGATCATTGTCCTGTTGTATGACCCAGTTTGGGCCAAGCTTTAGCTGTCAGACTGATGGCCTCATATTTGACTCTAGAATACATTGGTATACAGAGGAGTTTATGGTCCACTCAACAGGCAACAAGCAAATGCATCTTTGCAAACCTAAGCCATGCCGCCATGTTTGTTTTAGAGAGAAAAGGCTTTCTCCTAGCGACCATTCCAAACAAGCCATACTTCTTCAGTCTTTTTCTAATTGTACTGTCATGAACTTTAACATTTAACATGCTAACTGAGGTCTGTAGAGTCTGAGATGTAGTTCTTGGTTGTTTTGCAGTTTCTCTGAGCATTGCATAGTCTGACCTTGGGGCCTTGGACCTTGTTCACTCCTGGGAAGATTGGCAACTGTCTTGAATGTTGATTTTTCTCACTTTTTCATTGATGTCTTTCCTCATTGGCATTGTGTTAACACATACCTGAATGCTCCAGACCTGCAAACTTCCAAAACCTCACACTTTCTGATGATCAATTAATCAAGTGCATTTGATTAGCATATAATTATAATGAAAGCAACAAGGCTGTACTTAGTTTTTCACACACTGCTTCTTCATTTTGGATTAGTTATTAGTAAATAAATAACGGCACGTGTAATATGTCATGTTTTGTAGTTCATCTCAGATTGTACTTACCTACTTTTAAGACCTGCTAAAGAGCAGATTATTTTTATTATGTCCCGATACGTAAAACCTTAGAATTGACAGAGGGTGTACTTTCTTTTTACCATGACTGTACACCTCATACAGCACTACATAAAACTATCAGAACCACAAAGTCAGAATCACAAAATGCTGCACCAAAAACATGCTTTTCCAGTTGGCCAAACATACAATTATGCATGCTTTTGGTATGTTAATGTAGAGATGTAGTAGTATGACATGCAGCATATTCCCCCAGCTAGGAATCAGAGGACAATGCAGTTACATGGTATCCCAAAGCAATGGGTCAGTAATGGTAATCAAATAAATTTCTGATTTGCAAATTTCTGCACAGTTCTAGAATAATCAAGAAAATCTAGAAATAAATCCCTGAATTCATCATTTTCATTGTTTTCATTGGTGTATCAAATTTGAATCTGCAAAATGAGGCACAAGTATAACTGCTGTGTGTTCTTTCTATGCCCCTCTGTTATGTGTCACTGTTACTGTGTATAACTAACACAAAGGTCTCTGCACCAAAGCCACCAAGCCAAATTCTCACTAAATTTAACCTGCATGAATTGTGACTCTGACATTTCTTCTGGGTTGAAATGGAAACCTTCACACAATGCTAGCTCAATCCACACTGGGGCTGTAACAGACTGCCAGCAGACGTGTTTTGCTAACACTCTCCAAAATGATAAAAATGTCACTCACAGTCCTATCTGGAAGCATTGCAAATTCACCCGGCAGCATCAGCATCAGCCTCACTGGCATGCATGGCACTTTTCTGCTCTCTGAGAGTTTTTTTTTTTTTCTTAATAAACATGTCTGCAGCTCAAATACTAATCCTCACAGAGCAGCAGAAAAAAAAAGAAAATCTGACAACTGGTCAGAAAAAAGGTTCCGGGGAAATGCACTTCATGGCCTCAGCAGAAAAACTATATATTCTGGGATAGGGTGAGGACGTATTAGAAAATGTCTAAATCCAAGAGAATAAACATAAAGCATACAGCAATATGAAGAAATTTCTAATGTCAAAGCATGTAGGTTTCCTACTCCTCACTTCATCCTTAAACTGAATAAAATACAGGCTGTTTGAGGATTAGACAACTTATCACGGCTCTCAAATTTTTAAGGCTTTAGTTTACTGTGTTCATCCTGCTTGTGGTGCAAATTCAACAAGATGTTTAAAACTGAGGGGAAAACTTAAACTTTCAACCTTCAGGAACAAGAAGAGGAGGCTGAATATCTCTCTTTTTTTGGACAGTTTGCACATCTGGGTGACATGTTCCTCAGAGAGAAAACACAATGGACCTTTCTCTAGCCTTTTAACTCCTATCATCCAGGGCACACTGTGAAGACAAGAGCTCCAGTCAGCACTCTACTCACTGAATGAATTGTTTTCTGCTAAACCATTTACTGGACATGATTTATACTCAAGTGTCCTGCCACATGGCAAAAAACTCTTTGGGGAAAGCCGCACAATGCTAGCCAGACAACAAGCTGACAAAAAAACACTCCAAACAATGTGAAATACACAGCATTCAAATATCTTGCAGTGCGCCAGGACTCTGTCTCCCACAGGTTTACCCTCCCCCTCACTTTGCTTTGTGTAGCAGCCAGTTAGCAGTAGCACTGCACCTTTCAAGGACACCACCACCAGAAAGGATAGAGATAGAGGAAGAGAAGAAAAAAAGAGAGAAATTTAGATCCGGAGGTGAGGAGAGTGAGAGATCAGGAAGGAGATATAGCAGAAAATCAGGTGGAGATATTTAAGCAGTGCAGGGCAAAAAAAGAGGCGTGGAGATCGTGTAAAGTGGGATAGTTAAAGATGCATAAGAGATGATATAGAGCAGCGGCAGAGTGAGACCCAGTGAGTGAGTGACCAGGAAGCAAGAGACGTGGAGAGAGGGAGGTGGCCATGATGGCTTACGTCACCTTCAGGATGACATTGCCAGGACACATAGGTCTGCTGCCTCATCAATTCTACTGCTGCTCAAGGGGACATCATATCACACAATTACACACACACACACACAGACACACAGGCACAGCCCCTGGCAATGTGGCTCTACCTGGCCGAACACACCCGGAGCCTCTGATTGGCTGCTGAAAGCCAGCAGCACTCCCACTGCTCCCCAGCCAGCAAGACTCTGCTTGGAAACAGAGCGGCTGTGCTGCTACCACAACAGGCCACTGCTGCAGCGTAGCTCAGCACTGCTCTGATCCACATCTCTGGTTCATTGTCCTTATGACAGTATATACGGATGGTTTAATGGTGGTTAACCTGAAGCATTTAGGAGTATGTTGTATACACAGTTTGTTGTAAAATATATATTGTCTATTAATCCTGCAATGTTGCTAACTAATTAGACGAGTTTATGATTTTATTTAACGAGCAGTAAATATCTAAATCAGCCATAAACAAAATGAGGTGTACAAAAATTTATCCTTGAATGCGCTCTTGAGCAACTTTGACCTTCAGTTAGTAAAAACTCTTCCAAACATAGTGAAACCAATCTAACTCTAACCCTTGATACTAACTACCAATCTGACACCAGGGATCTTTAAGTCAAATCATACTTTTTTATGTAGAGTAATGTGAGCATCTGCATGTCTGACATTAACCGTAAGGACTTTCCTACATCCACGTCGTATTTGATAAGACATAACATAATTTTCTCCACCTCTCTATTTCATCCAGCTCTGTTCAACATCTAATAAAGTTGATTTCATCTGTGAGATCTCGGACTATATGAGGTTAATTCTTGGTAACACTAGCTAGTCATGCATATCAATCTTAGTAGCCTAAATTTCTACTTTTTAGTTAACGACGAGTGCTTTGAACCAAACAGAAATAGCATCAAATTTGTCTGGCCATATTTTACTGCTTAATGACTTTCGTACCTTCCTGGTCGTCATTGTTTGTTTAGTACAAAAGCTGTAGGGTAAAAAAGGTTATTTGGAGTTTTTTTTTTAGGCAGTGATAAGGTGGACTGTTTCCGGACTACAGAGCTGGTCCTGACCATAGACAGTATAAAAGATGGACCTAGGTACCGTGACATCATCCATTGGTTTTTGAAGCCTCAGGATTAGTGTTTTCTCTGTCGCCATCCTGGTTTCAAAAACCCAGATGTGATGAAGGGGGACAGGTCTGACTGTGAGTCGACTTATCAATCACAAGTTGTTAGCCAATGAGCATATGACGGATAATCCTCCTTTTTGAATCATTGTATGACCAAGATTTACAACAGACTTAATTTATTATTCAATAAGACCCAAAATGAGTGACTGAGCCCAAAAACTCATCAGGAAAATGTTTACAGAGGTCAAGACAGAAGGCTGTTTTCCCATAGACTTCTATAGGACTTTTTGCAGCCACAGCTATCACCATCTGGTGGTCTTCAGATAGAATGCAGGTTTAAGGCACTTCCGCACTAGCCTCATTTTTCCTACCTGGAAGCTACACCTATGCATTATACTGTCTATGGTGCTGACCAACAATTTCCTGGAGTCAGTCATTTGTAATCTTATTCTTATTCTCTTTTTGATAGATTAAACAAAAGTAAATGGTAAATCTTTGCAAGCAGGTGAATAACTTTATTTTCCAAATACTCCTTCCTTTTAAAGGACAAATAAAATGGAAAAGCTAGATCTAGTTTTGATTTAAAAAAAAAAAAAAAAAAAAAAGGGGCA
>VUQS01002507.1:0-12260 GCA_015108495.1 Heterochromis multidens | reverse complement strand
ATCAGTATTTACCATTTATGTTTTATAACAATATGTGAGTGTTATTGCTCTTAGAACTCTTGTATTTTGGACACTCACTACAACGAGGAGAACTTGACATTCACAGTGAGCAACCTGTTTGGTGCTGGCACTGACACCACAGCAGCTACACTGAGATGGAGTTTGCTGTTAATGGCCAAATATCCACATATACAGGGTAAGGAACTGGGTAAGACATGCATGTCTCACCTCAAAGGAATTTGTATGATAAGAAATACCACATACTGTATATGTGATGTGGTAATACCACATATACATATGCAGTACAGTGTCTTGTTGGTCCAAAAGAGGAAGGACCTCTGTTATGGACTTACTGACGTTTCAGCATTTGATATCAGAGAGACAAGACCATAAAATGACCATAAACACATAACATGTGAGACACAAACTCATACACCAGTTAGAACTAGTTAAATGTGATTTATTTTATTCATTTAAAAAAATTTTTTTTTTTTACACATGTCGGCAGATCTGTTAAAATGAATGCAGAGAAAGTCATTTCTTTCTTTTGTGTCTACAGAGCAGGTCCACAAGGAGCTGAGCCGGGTAGTAGGAAGCTATCAAGTCTGTGTAGATGACCGGAAAAACCTGCCGTACACTGATGCAGTCATTCACGAGACTCAGAGACTGGCTAATATTGTCCCCATGTCTGTTCCTCACCAAACCAGCCGAGATGTCACCTTCCGGGGATACTTTATCAAAAAGGTCAGCTGCTGTTTAAGAATTCATCCACAAAAATATCTTAATAGAAATCTTGATTCACTTCTGATAACCTGAAAAGGTTCTGTAATTATGAGATTTTCAGTGTTAAATCTGCTCTTTGGCCTACAGGGAACTATTGTGTTTCCCCTTCTTACCTCTGTCCTTTATGATGAGCGTGAATGGGAGAGCCCACACACTTTCAACCCTTCTCATTTCCTGGATAAGGAGGGTAAATTTATCAGGAGAGATGCCTTCATGCCCTTTTCTGCAGGTATAACAGCTTTTCAGGTTTTTATTGAGATAATTGACACTTGCACATGATTGAATTTGTGTGAACTTTTTGTTCTTGCAGGTCGCAGGGTGTGTCTCGGAGAAAGTCTGGCTAAGATGGAGCTCTTCCTCTTCTTCACCTCCCTCATTCAGCGCTTTCATTTCACTCCTCCACCTGGAATTACAGAGGATGAACTGGATCTCACACCAGCCGTGGGATTCACCATCCCTCCTTCACCTCATATGCTGTGTGCAGTCAGTCGCCAATGAGAGAGACACAGAACATGGCATTATAGTACTTGCTTGTGACAATAGCATAAGCATTGTTTTCATCACCCTAACACAATGACCAGCAGATGTCCCCATCCTCAACATCAGGCAAAGGCAGATATCAAGGGAACCATTTATTTCAGTCACTTCTAACAAGTTAACACTGAGCTTTAGTTTCATTGTTATTTTTGAGTTATAGTTCCTGTTTAGTTTTTATGAAGTTTCAGTTAAGTTGGCTTTACTGTTCTAGTGTTACATTTGATCTTGGTCTTTATTTAGCTTCAGCTCCTTTTTGTATTTGTTGTGTTTAGTTCCCTGTGTTTCCTTGTCTGTTCCTGCCCCCGTGTCACTTCTGCGTTAATGTCTTAGTTCCTCTGTGTTCCTTAGTCTGATATCTCATTTTCGCTTTGAGCTTTGCTTCCTCCCTGTTCATCCTCACCTGTGCTGATTACCTACACCTGTGACTCATTCCCCAGATTCTCACAGTATACTGCACATTCCTACTTTCTCCCACTGTTGATTGTTGTTTCCACAATGATTTGTACATTGTAAATATTTGAAGGTTTAATCTTACTATATGCAGCACATTGTGAAAAATAAGTCTTTTATTTACTAAATTTTGGTTGTACACATTTGAATTTGTGATTTTCAGTAAGACATTAACAGTGTACTGTACACTCCTACTTCATGCCACTGTTAATTGTTGTTGCACAATAATTTTTACTCTGTCTGTTAAAGGTTTATTCTTTATATTGCAGCAAATGATTAAAATTATATACTTTAGTCACATCAAATGAAACTGGACCTGCATCTTTAAATATCTGTTAAATATGAAATAAAAATAAAATACAGTTACGTAGCCTTTCATTTTGGTCCCCTTTTTAAACTAGAGAAATACCTAATAAATATTGGGAGGAAAAACCCCCCACACCCTTTGACACAAAGACACAAAACATCACAAAATATAAGAAAATGGAGATTCAATTCAGTTTACTTTGAATTCAAAAGTTTCTGTATAAAAGTGGAGTGATTCACATGAAACCTGCTCCTGGTTATATTTGGTGATAACATCCTGTTAAGATCCTGGTGATAAAATCAGCTTGTACTTTTTTCTTTTGCACAGACTGTTTAGCAAGACAGCAATGAAAATTTTTAATTTTTAATTTGAAATATTAAGCTTGACATTGACATCTAAATAAGTGTAGGTAAAGTACTGAATACTGACACCTGACAATGCAGTGCAGTAGTCCACCCCTCCAGGAATGGCATGTTAGTGGTTCATGATTGACCAGAAACCCAAGACCCTCATACCCTGTCTTGGAACCAAAAAAACATTTCTAAGGCAAAGTACAACTTAACTTTGGGCCGTGACATTTTTGGTGCAGATTAGAGAGGGTCTAGCAGAAAATGTTCTAAAAATATGATGATTTGGGATGGAGTGGCCCAGGTCTTGGAAGTGAGGACTGTGCACCTGTTTAACAAAATAATTTTCTGGGTTGGAGTTGGAGTGTCATCTGGAGACTACAGAATTTTGTTCTATTTGGATTGGACTGTCTGCTGGTGTTCTTGTTTTTGTGATGCGACTTGTATATGCTCAGTCCAGCATGAGGGCTGAATGAAGGTGGCATTTTCTTCATTTTTGTGACTGGGAGTTTCTTGTTGAATAGTATTCTACATGCTTTATTTTGCATTGTTGTATGGCTGTGTGCCATTCGGAAATTGTCAATGGTTGTCTTTTGCAGTGTGAAGTTTTTTTGTTGGTGTGTTCTCAAATTGGCCGGTACTCAGACATTTTTTGGTGTATCTGTCCCAGGTTGCGGATCCTGGTTTATTTTGATGGTGGGAGGGACCAGTGAAGACTTCAGGCTTTTGTCTTTGGTGGTTTTTGGGGTGTTCATGTTGAAATGTTGCCGTGGATTTCAATGTGCAAGAAAAAGGGGGCCTGGGGGTCAGTTGGACGGGCCTTTCTTTTGAAGGGAGGATATCTGGAAGAGTATTTGATGAATGAGGCTGGAATTTCATAGCAATCATTGTATATGGGGTTGAGCTGCGTTTCATTCAGAGGATGTCGCTGATTGTCTTTTGCAGTTTGGGCGTTTTCATTTGTGTGTGCTCGGGTATGGGACTTTGCAGGAGTGCTGGACTTTTTTTTCATGTTTTGACTGGCCAGTGCTGGGACATGTTTTGATGAGTTGCAGATCCTGATTCATTTTGATGGTGGGAGGGACCAGTGAAGGTTTCAGGCTTTAGTCTTTGGTGGATTTTGGGGTGTTCATGTTGAAGTATTGCCACAGATTTTGGTGTGTGGGGAGGGGGCCCGGAGGTGGATTGTGGACCAATTTTTGGGGAAGTGTGTCTTGGGAAGTGTTTGATGTATGCAGCTGAAATTTCACAGGACTCATTGTATATGTTCAGGCTTTGGACTGTGGAATTTTTGTGCGTATTGGAGATGGTCGAGCAGAAAATGTTCCAAAAATTGGCTAATTTGAGATGGAATGACCCATATTTAAGTGGTGACTTCCCCATGTTGAGTTCCTTTTAAAGTATACAAAGAAGTACTTGATGAATTGGCCTCAAAGTGTTTCCCCTTTTCTTTTGTTTAAAAACAAATAGTTACATCATGGAGCAACCTACCTGTGCTCTGATCCCTCCTTAGAAGAAAAAAAAAGTACAGCATATTAATAATGCAACATTCGTCGTCAGGTTCAGTTTTGATCATTTTTCCTCAGTCTGTAGTTTCTGAACTCCCAATTCTGAGTGTCCTTCATTAAAATGTTCTCTTATGATTGCAATCCCCTCTTCCATCCTTTCAAAATAAAATCAATCAAAATTACAGTTGAGAAATGTTTGGAAACAGGAATTTGCACTGATTTGTTACCAGGGTCTTGAATTCTGTCCATGCAAAAAGAAGAAACGTCTGTAAAAGTAAAATATTGTGTTTTTTGAAATTATGTATTTTGGGGTATTGTTGTGTTTTGATTTTTATAGTCTTATAGACTTTAAAAAGTGTGTCTGTGAGAAAGGAAGAAAGATGGAAAGAAGGATGACCTTACAGCTGCCCAAACATATTCAAAACATCTCAGTCCCCCTCTGGCAAGATAAACCCTTCACACCTCAGATAAATGTTTCTCACAGATGGTGTCTGTCATTTTATTTCATTGATTTCATATATTTTGGTTTTAATTAGTAATTAGAAATAATGATGTTTTGAATGAGAGGGAGACAGGTGGAAAGGTGAAGATGCAAGGAGCAAAGGTAGTGAAAGTGGATGAGTTCAAAATACCTGGGGTCAACCGTCACCTCGCAATGCACAAGAGAGGTGGAGAAAAAAAGAGTGCAGACAGGGTGGAGTGGGTGGAGATGAGTGTCAGGGGTGATTTGTGACGGATAACAACAGGATAGCAACATGAGTGAAAGGGAAAGTTTACAAGATGGTAGTGAGACCTGCTATGATGTATGGTTTTGGACCTCTGCCCCTGCTTGGAAATCTGAAGTTATTTTTTTCCGCCTAAAATACAACTAAGAGAAATGTTCAATAAGAACATGCCACACATTTCCACAGCATTAAAATGGGAATGTGGATGTTGGGTGTAGCAGCTGAGTGTCTCATCTGATTTTTAGATTATATCAGTTGGCTGTAAACACAAATGCTGGTGCATAAGTGGCTTGGATGAGGCTGTTAAACCTGATCAGCTTTGGTTCAGCATAAGTCTGTATAGAAAATATCAGTTTAGCTGATTAAATAACAGGAGCTAAATTTAACACTTCATTCTTCTGCACAGGTAACCAACACTGTTCAGGTTGATGTAGTATTTTGGTCTGAAAAGGAAGAAAATGGAAATTTTCCTCAATCTGTCTGTAGTGAGCACAGGGGGAGGCTGGCTAGCATTGTCTCCATGTCTTTTCCTCACCAAACCAGCCAAAACTTCAGCTTCCAGGAATACTTTATCAAACAGGTTAACTGCTGCAGTTTCAGTACTTGCTAATAAAATGTTTTAAATCAAGAAAAGTTGACGGTTCAGCTGACACACTTGTACACATCCAACTGGCTACCTCATACTATTTAAGCTGCTTTTACCTACCCACAGTTGCTGCATCTACAAGCTGGAACTCAATATTATAGTGCTTGCTTGTGACAAAGGCATATTGTTTGAATCACAGCCATACAACCACTGCAAATGTCCCTACTGATAACAGGATAAACATCAGTTGAAAAGGGATTATTTTTGCATATTTTTTGTTAGACTAGACATTGTACTATATTTTCTATTTCTGTGGACTATTTTTGAGTAATCTGTCCATTGTTAAGGGGTTAATTTTTTCAAAAAATGGTCAATCATGTTATTTACATACCGTAAATATATTTGGACATATAGCATCTCTTCAAATGGCCTTTCATTTTGGTCACTTTGGGTATTTTATGTCTAACAAATATTGTTAAAATAAAATTCCATATACTTTTACACAAACAATGAAAGTATTAAAAATTGAAAAAATATATTTAATCTACTTTTGGATTATGATTTTGTAAATGGCTATTAACAATAATGTTTCTGGGAAAAAGTGACATGAGTCACATCAAATGTGTTCCTAGCATCAGACTGATAAAGTATCTAACATTAGGCCAAGATGAAAAGTTTATCTGACTGTATTCAGCAAATGCTTCTTTTCCACTTGCAGATTAGTACAAACAAGCTTCAGGTTGGGGTTGTTTTTTCAGGTTTGAAAAGAAATAAAGGAAAATTCTGGTATTAAAATTGCCCATCTGACAGTCCAGTCCAGCAGGTTTTAATCTCTGCTGAAATGAAGAAAAGGCAGAGGTCAGATTTCTGGTGCTGAAAAGGCAAGCAGTATATAATCTGGGCTTGCACCTGGGAGTGTTCTTTGTGTGTTTTTTTTTCTCTTTTTTTCTTTTTTCCTTGCAACAAAAGCCTCACCACAGATCCATTTATGGCCTCTTGTTCTGAGAATATATATTTTTATGTTCTCGTTTTAAGCTGCATGATGAAAAAATACAAACAGTTGATAAGAACTGCTGTTACACTATAGGGGGTGTTAGGACAGTGAAAGGGGCATTAAGATATTTGGAATGCACATTTTTAATACAAGTAGTGTTTATTTCCTATCACTATTTACAATCTATTTAGCATTAATTTCCTTAAGGCCACAGCAAACGAGTACATTTCATCAGACTGATTCTAGTCTGACTGCTGCATCATATGGTGGAAAAGAGCATTCACTTGTGCAAAACAAGTGCAGTAAGTTATGCCTCTTAAAGGGGACAACCCTTCTGTCTGAGTCCAAAGGTGTACTTATTTTTTCCACATGAGAAAATTATCTCCATTTGTAATTTTGTTAAATAAATGGTTAAAAAAAACAAATTGTTCTACTTTTCTGCCATTTCTTCTTCTATCAGGTGTTTATTTGTAGGTGCTCTATTAAACAGCATGAAATATTTGCTTGTACAAATAAGAGTGCCATTAATTTCCATGTGATCTATGCCTTGATAATAACTCATCCTGTGATTGGTGAGTTTAATTTGGTCTGTAAATTGATCCACATAAGGGCAAAATCGCAAAACAAGAAGTTCTAGTTCTCACAGCCTGACATGCTGCCTGGCATGTCACTGTGGAGTGCTTTACACTCAAAAACACCTGTGAAAGTGTTTGTGTTTCTAAGACGAGTAAGAGGAAGCTTCCAGAATCATGCTTGAAGATCTTCTTCAGTCCTCCACTTCAGTTTTGCTTTTGGGGGTCATCATTGGTCTGCTGGTCTTCCAAGTTCTTTTCTCCAGCTTCAGCTCCAAAGAAAGGAGGGATCCTCCAGGACCCAAACCTCTTCCTCTGCTTGGTAACCTGCTACAGGTTGATCTCAAGAGACTCGACAAATCTCTTTTTGATGTGAGTAAATTGTTGTTTATCTTAAACAACACAATTTTGCCATTTTCTTGATTTTGTCAATTTTATTTAGGATTATGACTCTCACCCCTGTGTGACATGATTTTTGTTTAGCTGTCTAAAAGATATGGACCAGTGTTTACAGTCTACTTTGGACTAAAGAAAGTCATAGTCCTAGCAGGTTACAGGACAGTCAAACAGGCTCTGGTAAACCATGCTGAAGAGTTTGGAAACAGAGAAGTCACTCCCATCTTCTATGATTTTACTAAAGGACATGGTAAGAAAATGGTCTTAGAGTTAGTGACTTTATTTATTTATTCATTTTCTTCTTGTTAACAAGTCACTTTTATCTGTTTCCAGGCATACTATTTTCCAATGGTGACTCGTGGAAAGAAATGAGGCGTTTTGCTTTAAGTACCCTGAAAGATTTTGGAATGGGCAAGAGGATTAGTGAGGGGAAAATCATTGAGGAGTGTCATTATCTGATCAAAGAATTTGAGCAGCATGAAGGTAACATGATCTGGTATTAAAGTACTGGACAGGTTAACAATTCACAAACTACTCAGTAGACTTAGCATAGTGTAATATAAATATACTCACTGGCCACTTCATTAAGTACACCATGCTCGCACTGCGTTTGGACCCTCCTTTTTCTTCAGAGCTGCCTTAATTCTTCGTGGCATAGATTCATTGGCTGCACATCTGTGATGTGACTCTCCCATTCCACCACATCCCAAAGGCACGCTATTGGATTGAGATCTGGTGACTGTGGAGGCCATTTGAGTACAGTGAACTCATTGTCATGTTCAAGAAACTAGTTGGAACTAGAAAGGGATGGACATGGTCAACAATAATACTCAGACTGAGTAGACTGTGGCATTTAAACAATGCTTAGTTGGCACTAAGGAGCCCAAAGTGTGCTAAGAAAATATCCTCCACACAATTACACCACCATCACCAGCCTGAACAGTTGATATGAGGCAGGATGGATCCATGCTTTCATGCTGTTTACACCGAATTATGACCCTACCATCCGAATGTTGAGGAAGAAATCTAAACTCATTAACCCAGGCAAATTTTTCCAGTCTTCTCTTGCCCAATTTTGGTGAGTCAGTGCAAACTGTAGCCTAGTTTCTTGTTCTTTCTGTTCTTCCTCATTCTCATGCTCAGTTTGAACTTCAGCATGTCATCTTGACCAT
Source organism: Heterochromis multidens (assembly GCA_015108495.1). Lineage (NCBI taxonomy): Eukaryota > Metazoa > Chordata > Actinopteri > Cichliformes > Cichlidae > Heterochromis > Heterochromis multidens. The sequence goes on along the minus strand of VUQS01002507.1, from coordinate 3,883 downwards.
GTCTACATGCCTAAATGCAATGAGTTGGTGCCATGTGTTTGGCTGATTAGATATTTGTGTTAACAAGCAGTTGAACAGGCGTACCCAATAAAATGGTCAGTTAATGTATATTAATATACTTTTGGTCAACTAACAATGAATTTACAGTTTTAGCTTATGATGTCTAACGCTTTGCCACAATAATCCTACTTTCGTTAAAAAAAATAACCCCACGGTAACACTGGATCAAAACAACCAGTATGACAATAATGCTACATTGTCCCAAAGTGGGTCTAAAGTGAAGGATTTATAATGTGTAGCAGTTCATTTTACACTTTATGTCTAACTATTATTTATAACTATTTTTTCTTACAGGCAAAGCCTTCAACAATAGCCAGACAATTATTTATGCTGCTTCAAACATTATATCCGCCATAATGTTTGGAAAGAGGTTTGACTACAAAGACCCTGTCTTCCAAGCTATAGTGGAAAGAGACAATGAATCCATCCGTCTGACGGGATCAGCTTCACTCCTGGTACTTCAGAATGACTTAATGTTGACATGGAAATTTATTTTCTTTCTTTTTTTAATATCTGAAATTAGAAAATATTTGTACAATTTTCCTTATTCCTATCATTTATATGTGCTTGTAGAGAGAATTTACATGCAATTAGTAGCATGACAATGGGTAGAAGAGCATCTTTTACAACTTTCTAAACATCAAACAATCAGTCAAATGTTCCAAGATTACCAGCACCAGTCAAAATTTGAAAGTCATATTCAAAGAAAAATAAATTAATTAATACAACTGGGGCTCATGATTTTCATATTTGTGTTTTCCTGCAATAATTTATTTGCATTGGTCACTGTTACAGCTATATAACATAGCTCCTTGGCTGGGCCCTTGTCTTAAAAACTGGAGGGATTTGATGAAAAATGTGGATGACAACAAGGCAGAAATGAAAAGGATCATAGCAAACCTTAAAGAGACTCTCAACCCTGAGATGTGCAGATGCTTTGTTGATGCGTTTCTGATTCATAAGCAAAAACTGGAGGTGAGGTATCTACAGTCACTCCATTCCTGTACTGTTAATGCTGTACATTAACTGCACTGCCTCTTCTCAAAATGTTGTACTAGGAATCTGAAATTGAGGATTCACACTACCATGATGATAACCTGCTCTACAGTGTGATAAATCTGTTTGCAGCTGGAACGGATACCACAGGAAATACACTTCTGTGGTGTCTACTGTACATGGCCAAGTACCCTCACATTCAAGGTGCAAAAATTAATCCCCAGGCTTGTTCCAATTTACGTTAAGCTTTAAAAAAAATTGATTTTTATTTCATCTGTATGCAGAGCAGGTTCTGGAAGAGCTGAATAGGGTGGTTGGAAGTCGGCAAGTTTGTCTTGAGGACAGAAAGAACCTGCCGTACACTGATGCCGTTATCCATGAGTCACAAAGACTTGGCAACATTGTCCCCATGGCTATTCCTCACAGAACCAGCAGAGATGTCACCCTTCAGGGCTACTTTATCAAAGAGGTTAGCTGCTAACATCTATCCCAATGAACACAATTGTTTTTTTTGTTACATATTAACTTAAATTTCTAAAAATTCTGAACATTATGCTTTATTTCTGCTACAGGGAACTACTGTATTTCCCCTTCTCACTTCGGTCCTTTACGATGAGAGTGAATGGGAGAACCCACTTACTTTTAACCCTTCTCATTTCCTTGATGAGGAGGGTAAATTTATCAGGAGAGATGCCTTCATGCCATTTTCTGCAGGTATATAAACTTTGGCATTTTTTATTTTTATTTTTTTAAACACTCCAAATATTTTATGCTTGCACACACAGGATCATTTTCACTTCTTTTCTTGCAGGTCGCAGGGTTTGTCTCGGAGAAAGTCTGGCCAGGATGGAGATCTTCCTATTCTTCTCTTCTCTTCTTCTGCACTTTCGATTCACTCCCCCTCCTGGAGTTTCAGAGGATGAACTGGACCTGACACCAGTTGTGGGTTTCACACTCTCTCCTTCACCTCAGAAGCTGTGTGCTGTCAGACGCCAATGAAAAAGAAACAGAACTTTTTGATAATTGTGTTGTTTTATGCAATAGCATTAGAGTACAGAGTGAAGCACCTATAAATCAAATGCACACTGATGGTATTCTATGCATTGGTATCTGCTTTAATCTTCTGCATATCCTCATTGATGAACCTGCTCTGATGTCCAGGTGTGCAGGTTGTTTCAGGGAGCTGATTGGTTCCAGCCTTAGAAGTACAGTTTAAATTCTGAGGAATCTCAAGCTTCTGTGGGTTCTTTTCTTTCTGCCTCTGTTGGATGCTGAACTTTTTACTGTTTAGGAATTCAACAGCCTAGAAATTTGTAGGGGATTTGGTTAACCCTTTTTTTTTTCTCCTGTCTTCTGAGTTAAAAAAAAAAGGCCTTTTTAAAATTCAAACCCAGTTAGACTGCTGTTTTCCTAAATAAGTCATTATTGTATTGAAGCTTATGTTTGTACTGTAAACAAGATAAATTCATGCTAAGATTTAAGTAGTTGCCATATTTAACTACTGAATGACCCATATTTTTAAAAAGTCCTCGCCTCACTAAATGGGAAAGAAAAACAAAACAAAACAAAACACAGCAAACAAAAACCCCAACTACCTCTGTGGTCATTGAACGCTACTGTTTTCTTAAATTACAGAGCCCTGCCTATGGCTTTCTCATAACCTTAATTTAAACTCCAATGAGAAAAGAAGAAATGCAAACCACACCAATTCAGAGTTCATTTTCTGCACAATCTTTGCTTAATTTTAACCAGTCTATAGTAGTGCTTGTCATGGCATTTGCTTATTTAATAATACATGTAAGCCACAGACTGAAGCCTCTGAGTAATGCCATGACAAACTGGACTAACCTTTGGCAACTAATAATGGTGCCCATTAATTTTGCTCTCTCATGCGCAGTTAAAAAGTAGATAAGTGTGGCAATCAACAGATATGTATGAACAATATGTTTCTTTGACTCTGCAGGTACCCAAGTAGCCTATTGAACTGAAAGCTGGTTGCATGTAAGGGTTAAAGCAAACCAAAACCATCCAAATGGCTTTGAGACACCTTCAATTAATGACAAAGAGCCTGACTGTCAGGTGAAGTTAACTTTTCACATCCAACAGCTAGGTGGTCCTTCCAGCAGATGCATATAAGTCACCACATAATCCTGCCTGCACACATCTTTTTGTCCTTATCTTTGTTACATGTTCATGCTGCAGATGTCTAAAGTTGTGGCTGCACGGTTCAGCAGCTAGCTCTACTAAAGAGGATTATGCAAAAAAAATTAAATAAATGATTTTCAAAAGATAACGACTGGTCAGCAAATGACACTTCATGAACTGGAGAAGTAACTTTACATTCAATTCAATTCAATTCAATTCAATTTTATTTATATAGCGCCAAATCACAACAAAAGTCGCCTCAAGGCGCTTTATATTGTAGGGTAGAGACCCTACAATAATACAGAGAAACCCCAACAATCAAACGACCCCCTATGAGCAAGCACTTGGCAACAGTGGGAAGGAAAAACTCCCTTTTAACAGGAAGAAACCTCCGGCGGAACCAGGCTCAGGGAGGGGCAGCCATCCGCCGCGACCGGTTGGGGGTGAAGGGAGAAGGGCATGCTGTGGAAGAGAGGCAGAGATTAATAATAGCTCATTAAATGCAGAGAGGTGTAAAAACACGGTGAGAGAAAGAGAAACACTCAGGGCATCATGGGAAACCCCCAGCAGCCTAGGCCTATTGCAGCGTAACTAAGGGAGGATTCAGGGTCACCTGATCCAACCCTAACTATAAGCTTTATCAAAAAGGAAAGTTTTAAGCCTAATCTTAAAAGTAGAGAGG
>VUQS01002506.1:0-14409 GCA_015108495.1 Heterochromis multidens | reverse complement strand
ACCGGAAGTGTGCGGCAGGAAGAGTTGGACCCCAAAATGCAGGACTCTCAGACGGGACTTAGGAACTAAAAATCACAGCTTTATTATCGCTGGAAAAACAGTGAGGAAAACAACAAGCAAAAACCAGACATGGAACATGGCAAAACAGAACAGTCTGACTGCAGACTGAAAAAAACCAACTAATTACTAGACCAGGCGAGACCAGAGCACACACTGAGGGAGGACGCAACAAGGAGCAAGAGCAGACTGGGAACCTAAATACATACTGGGTGACGAGAGGATGGGAAACAGGTGGGGAACCGAGCAGAGAGGACACACCTGGGAAACACACCTGAATACAATCACAAGACACCGGGAGAGAGCCAGAGACAGAGTGAGAGAGAGGCAGAACAAGAGAGAGAGGGAGCACTAGACATGGGGATGAGACAGGGAACCAGAAAACCAAAGATACTCAGGGAATACAGAAATGTAAACATAAAGGCACTCCAGAACAAAAGCATAAATCTCTCATAATGCAAAAATAAACAAAAGCTCAAAACCCTGGGTCACATACCCAGGGACCATGACATATACGGTATTTATATAGTAAAGTAATTTGTTACACTACTCGTTACATTACTTTCGCGTTACTCCATAACATGACCTGAAATACATTGTCACTTAACTACCAGTGAACAATATAAACCCTAGCTTACAGCTCCACACACCAACACAAGTCTCTATCCTAATAAAGACACACACACAATCTTTATTTTAGTTTTTATGTATGAACACAAAAAACCAATAACAAAATGCGAAGTTGAAAACCAGCAAAAAGACTCTAAAGCAATCGCCATAGTATAGAAGCATGTACAGGTAGAAATGGAGGATGCAGTGCTGCAAGCCTGACTCCTCATCACCGCCTTTGTTACCTGTTAAAGATCAGGGTCTGGCTGCTGGGCTGGGGTTGGCATACACTCAGGTTCAACATCATCCTGGGTTCTTCGATAGCTTTGTGTTAGCATGCTGTCTGTGTTAGCAGTATAATGCAGTTTTTTCTGTCCTGGTGTCAGTTTGCACTTTACCACTGTTGTCCTTTTGTGCAATAAAAATAAAATTAATGTCCATATCTCCACTCCTCAAAAACTGTAGACCATTTTCCTTGTCCTTCACCCAAACTGAAATCAGTTGATTGCAGCATAAGTGTGCAGGAAGAAAAAGGCATGTTTGCTAGATGTTTTTCCCCCTTTTTATCCACCTGTTGAGCAGATAACTGAAGAACCTTTGTAATGCAAGTAACGGCATAATTGTAACTTTAATGTAATTACTGAATTTAGTGCAGTAATGTGTTGTATTCCTTTGTTACTTAAAAATTTAATGTGTTTACAGTAACTTTGGAACGCGTTACATCCAACATGAGCATAGTTGTTGACCATGTCAATCCCTTTGTTACCACAGTGTACCCAACTTCTGATGGCTGCTTCCAGCAGGATAACAAACCAATGTTACAAAGAACAAATCATCTCCAGCTGGTTTCTTGAACATGACAATGAGTTCACTGTACTTAAATAAGTTCCAGTTACCAGATCTCAATGCAACAGAGCAGCTTTGGGATGGAACGGGAGATTCACGTCATGAATGTGTAGCCGGGAAATCTGTAGCAACTGTGTGATGCTGTCACATGAATGTGGGCCAAAATCTCTGAGTACTACTTCCAGCGCCTTGTTGAATCTATGCCATAAAGAATTAAGGCAGTTCTAAAAGGCAAAAGTATTAGCATAGTGTTCCTAATAAAATGGTCAGTGATTGTATATTAGTTAGTTTCCAATCATTCCATAAATCATATCCTTACATGCCCATCTGTCCATCATTGGCCTCAATCAATGAGGTCTGAAGTCACCTGTCTGATGAGACAAGTGGACAAAGGAATCTGTACACAGATGAACGTAAACAGCTGTCTTGTTCCTGCAAGGGGAACACACATGAAAAATATAGGCTAGAGAAATTATCTGTTTTCCAAATTTTTTTCATATTTTCAAAATTTAAATGCTGTACATGCATGTATGTGTGTACACAGTTTGTCTAGGAGTCTTCAGCTTCCTGAACAATTTCACATTCCCTTTAACCCTCTGACATGGAAGTCACCCTAACCCTTCAAGATTTTTATATCAGTGAGAATGATTATTTTCTTTGTATCTTGATTGCCAAGACTTGGTAGAACAATTAAAAAAAACAAAAAAAAAAACATATTCTGATAGCCTAGGGTTAGGGCTGAAGTTGGGGTCATCGCTGATGATAACTTAGACCACATAAGGTTAGGATTAGAGTTAGACTGTTCAGTCCGTCAGCCTAGTTCTGCCAAAGGTCTCTTCCCATAAAAAAAAAAAAAAAAAAAATTCTTCTACTGTTGGCAAGTTTTGCTCATATGGAATCATCTTATTTCTCTCTTCTAATATTGTAAGATCTTTACTTTGACATAAAAAAAATGCTCGGATGACTCTTTGGGGCAGCTGTGCCTCAGGGGGTAGAAGGAGTTGTCCATAGTCAGGTTATCTGTTTTTCAAGGTCCAGCTTCTCCAATGAACCCCAAAAGTTGGCCCAATCTATTATCATTGTGTGAGTGTGACAGACAAAGCTCTGTATTTATGGAATGAAGAGTATTATGAATGAGTGAATGAAGTCTGTAGTGTAAAGTGCTTTGAGTGCTAGATAAGACTAGAAAAGTGCCATATAAATGCAGTCCATTTACCATCTATATAAGGAAAATTGAATTGAATGGTTCTTCACTGTTTCTGACTGAAATAGCTTGATCCAGGGTTTCTATCGGTCAAATACAGAGGAAGTGGACCATTTTTCCTCATCAGAGCCCAGCTTTGTCATTTAAACAAACAAAATAATGTATTTGTACATTTTGGACCATGTAACTCTTTCTTTAAAAACAAAACAAAACAAAAACAGAAGTGACTTCCTGACTAAACCAACCTTGAAGAGGTATTAAAGAAAAAGCCAAAACCAAGAGATGGAACGACAAGTGACAAGTTAAGGCAGGAAGTGGAGGAAGAGGGTGGCTGGTGTCATCAGGGACCGACGCTGTATGAAGGTGACCTAGGATTACTCTGGTCCTATTCCACAATCTCACCCTGGAATCTGAAACTCATTGTCCAGTGGAATGAGCTCAGCTGTCCACACTGCTAAGTAAGTCTTTAACTGAACTCCCGATCTGCCCAGAGCAAAATGTAAGCTGGGATAGAGGATATTCTCTTTTTTTCAACAGAAAATGCACTGAATGTTAGTTTGCAGTAGATATGAATTACGTCATTTGGTCAAAGAAAGTGTGGGAAGATTCCCTGCACATATAATTATGGCTTTAACTGTAGCTTCTGCTAGCTGATGAGGAAAATCTGTGCAGTGCACAAAACAGATTGAGAGTAGATTAAAAACCAGAAGGTAATGATTGATTGTTAGAGCTGTTTATTATGTCGCTACAGGTAATATTCAACTTTTAATATGTTTAAACTGAAGATTTTTGCCCTAACAGAACCACTTGTCAATTTTAGAGGTGTCCTGAAGTTTAGATTTTCCATTTTGGAAAAGACATTTCCATTAAATATTTAAATGTAGATATTAGTAAAGCCTGCATGGGTTCTCTCTAGGTACTCTGGCTTCCTCTCACAGTCCAGAAATGAATGGGTGGATGGGTGCATGGATGGATGTCAGCGCATTCACAGATAACCTCTGGTGGTGGTTCATAGATTGGTTTTGGCCAATGAAAAACATACTGGAAGATGAGATTTAATTCTTTTTATAATAACCACCCTCCATTTCTAAAATCTAAACTAAAATCATTTGTAAGATATGCCTCAATGTCATATCAATAACACCTGTAAGACTCTGTGTTTGAGAGGCATAAAGAAGACTTCTGAATTTACTGGAGTCCTCTGAAAAACACTCGCCAAGTTTGAAGCAAATTGGATGACGAGATGGAAAGATATTTGTCAAATTATTAGAAAGATATGGCTCCATGTCATATCAATGATATCATCCAAACTTGTTTACTTCGGCCTTATAACTATGGAGTTGTGGTTAAGACAAATGAAAAAGACTTCTGAACTAGAACAAGGGTCCACATCACCAGGCCAGTGTGAAAAAAATCAACAATTATACATCTGCCGATACAAACCTGTAAATTAGAGAGTAAATAACAGCCCACCTACTACTTACTTCTTGTTCTAAGTATTATCAACTGGAACTTCAAATTTGAAGCTACAGAAATAGCTTGATCCAGGGATCCAGGAAACACAACAAATGCTAAATCTGCTTTAGTTGGGTGTCCGTGTTATTGAATGTGACATACACACACAAACTTTCAGAAAACATAGCAGCAGGTTGCATTTTAATAATAGAAAATCCAGGGTGATGAGAGTTAACATTATAATTAAATGCCCAGAGCAGCTGTGTGTGCTTGTTTTTTTACTGTTTAATTATTATTCAGTAGTCTGTGGTTTACTTTCATATTTATTTCATTGTGTATATTTGAGTTCTAGTTAGGATTTCTGGAGTGTGTGATTTGAGTTTAGTTCCCGATTTCCTTGTATATTATTGTAGCCTCTCCAGCGTCTCCTTGTAATCAGTTGTGAGTTTGTTCTTGCCTGTTTTACTTTGCTAGTCGTCTCCTGTGTCTTGTCTCTTTTACTTCCCATCTGTCACTGACCCTAATTATCTTCAGCTGTGATCTTGAACTCAAGATAATAACCTGAAATTTTGACTTATGAATGGGAAAAAAAAAAAAAAATTTATTAATTTTAAAAACATCAGTGGCAGAAACAAGCTTCCACAGTTTTTGGTGCTTGCTTGTATTCTGGACATTTATCACTATGACATACTTTATGTACTAAAGACTCGTGCTTTGTTAAATCAAGTCAGTCTTCATGATCTGTATTTGGATCCTTTTTCCTGCAATTCATTCAGCTCATTATTTTAGTTTTATTTACAGTTTGGATACTCATCCTTTGGTGAAACCACAGTATAGGACTCCAGTTCAATACTGACTTGTGCAGTGCTCACTGGAAAAGAGTGAAACCCAGGTTATTTTTTTATAGCAACAATTTACTGATGTCAATTAACACTTCACATGCAGGCAATCAAAGCACAGCTATAAGGCTTCAAACATTGAATGTGTGTGATTGTGGTTGTTCACACTTGGCTGTGCAAATGAGTTGCAGCTTCCTTGAAAATCTTTCACCCAAACAAAATGAGTGAGTTACAGAAATAATTTGTTACATGAAATCAAAGACACTAAATAAAATTAAATAAAAACCTGTCCAGCTATGTTTGAGAGAAGCAGTTTAAATTTTGGACCATCAAAGCTAGGAGATTTTGTTTCTCACTTCTGCCAAAGGCCTGTTTGAGCGTCATGATTTGGTTTTAGCATCAAAGTTAGATTTTATTCGGGTTAAAGTAAGGATTTGGCATTCAGTGGTGATGGCTAAACTTTTTTGTGTGGATGTGTGCCTCTCACCCTACACACAGAGTGGAGCAGGCAGTAATCGCTCTAGAGCAGAGAACAACATTTTGTCAAACTCTTACTTTTACTCAGCACTGGACTTACTTGTGACCTTTGCAGGACATCTGCCAAGTTCAAAGCAGATTTAGCATATAGGGGAAGAAAAGATGAACAGACAGAGATTTCTCAAATGCTTTGTAATATATGGCTCCATGTTATGTCAGTGTAAATATAAAGCATGCATGCTGATTTATAAGGTTTATGGCTGTAAGCCTACAAGTAACTTTCTCTGCTTTCTTGAAAAGAAAAATAAAGGTAACAGTAAGATCCTGCACCAAAGTCTGTCATCTCAGATGAAGTCTGGCAAAGTCTGTGTGTCACCACATGTAGCCATCAAAACTGGCTTATTTTAGGATTTTTCCCTACTAAAAAGTCAGCAAGGCTGTCAAAAAAAAAAATCTTATACATCTCACATGTTGTCAACTACCCAACATCACTGTCCTCTGAATCATGATCACAAGATATGGAAAATCAGCCTTTTTCAGCGGTGTGACAGACTGGAAATCCATTCATGTCATTAGCAGAATAATGCCACACTAACTGTGAAATATAAAGTGGTAAAATCACTTAAGGATTTTTTAAGATAATGAAGTGATTGAATTGGTGGCAAGAATAAAATAGCTTAAATTAAATGTGACAACCAGTTCAAGGTGCCCCAAAGGTTATGGTCTCACCTGTTGGGCAGTTTTGCCTCCATGTCCTCATTAACCTCTGTCAGCGCCCTTGTAGATGCCAAACTGCAGCATGCTTACTCATCACAACTCGCTCAGTTGATCTCCTAAAATATCCTTCCCAAAGCCTCCCAAAAAGGGCGTACCACAAAATCATGATTTAATCCTCCAACAATATAGCCTGTCCTATTTAAGAGCAGCTCATCTGGATCTCACCAGCTGTCAATCTCTCTGGATCGAGGCATCAATTTAATACGCAAATATAAATTAGAAATCAACAGATGTAACGGTAAGATACTGCATGACTCTAATTGCTTTCTTGAGATTGTCAGCTTGTCCCTGGTTTCTGCTTGTCAATAATAAATATAGACAAACTATAAAAATAAAATAATTTAGATTTTTTTTTATCACAATATTAATTAGTTAGTGTTGCGTTTCCTCTGCGTTCTGGTGATACATTAAAAGTTAATGTGCACACATTCATTTCACATGCACGGGCCCCAAAGACCATTTTTAGTAATTGCAATTAAATTTAGTTGCCGCTAATGAGATCTCAGTCACAGTCACTCCAAACAAAAAAAGCAGAAAATAAAAACTAAAACCACAGATGCACTTGTGATTTGTTGAGCTTGGCAAGCTAAAACTCTCTTGACTTTAGTTGGCTGCAGCCTGCATCCATCCATCAGGAACACTTTCTGGCACACTAGAAAAGGGAGAAATGGGAAACCGGGAGCAGGGAGAGACAGGTAGCTGAAAAGAGCTGATGGAGAGAGAAGGAGGCTGAGAGGGAGACACAGAGTATTAGAAAAAAAAAGAGTCTAAGAAGGAGGAGAGAGATACTGAATTGATGTGGGCCAAGCAGGAGTCAAAGAGGTATTGACATGGTAGAAAGTGGGGAGAGCGGGGATTTACATTTCATTTGAATGTGATGATGAGCGGGGCGTGCAGGCGCAGGGAGACGGAGCAGCGGGGCCCCCATGGCCCTGCGATGGAGCTGCGTTCAACATAAACACATTTCAAACCCATCAATTCAAAGGGACACGCTCATCATGCACTTGTTTGTCACTCGGTTCTGTTTCTCTTCAGCTCTCAATGCTTTAATTGCTTTGCTTATGCCCAGGCACACGGGTGATATATGGAGTCCGCCTGCACAGCAAAACATGCTCGCAGCATCACTCCTGTTTGTATGTGCGTGCTTCAATGTGTTTGCTTGTGTTAAAGCTTAAGGGCAGATTTAATTAAAACAAAAAAACAACTTCTTATTGTAATAGCTCTCTTGTTGTGAGCTGCAGCCTTCTCGTGGTTGAGTGTTGATTAATGAGATTATCATACGGTCAACTCCTTGTTGGTACTGCTCCCAAAGTACTGGCAGCGGATAAAGCAAACAGCAGTGAAAAAAGGATAACAAAAGAGCTTCACGCAGCCTTCAGAAAAAAACACAGCGTTGTATCTAATGGATTCCTGTCAGCTTTTAAGTGAAGACAAGACAGGAGAAGATTTTTAAACAGCAGAGTCTAAATCATGTTTTTTGTTGTTGTTTAAAAAGCCTGTGCATATTTGTTTCTGGGTTTTCAAACTGTGCTTTCAATATGATGAAAAATGACTGAATGACTGTAATGTGTTATATGCAAGCAAAGTCAAAACACTCAGGCATGATCTAATTTCTGAATAAGGAGCTTCAACTGTTTGTTTTCTTTTAAAAGGCTATCTGTTTCTCTTTGCTACATAAAGGTCAATCTATGATTCTTTGAATCAACTTCCACCACAGTAATATCAATTAAAGGGTAAATTGAGAGCAGATGCAGGACAAAAGCTTCTTCACATATTCCCAAATGTCATGGTGACCTTGGTGCAAACACATCTGGACTTAGTGTAAGGGATGCCAGATATTTGAGAATAAAAACCATCATCTTTCTTATAGTTTTTTAGTTCACTTGAAGAAATGGGAGAGAAGACTGAAAAGTGAGCTGAAGAGTTTGGAGACAAAGTTACTGCAAACTGTGCAACTTCTATCTACCAAAAAAGAAGTTTTCAAGTCAGAATTGTGTTTGTTTGAATGTGTTTCAACAGATTCAAGGCGTTTCTCTCAGAAGAGGTCATTATTTGGCTCAAAAGTCCTACATTTTATTTATTTTTTTCTTTTGAAACTGAAAATTGAATGGTCTGAAGCATGCCAACTTTATGAGTAGCACCAGAAAACTTTTTTCATTTTGGACTATCAAATGATCAACCCCTATGAATATAGCTCATGGTAGCTTTTGATAAGACAATACATACAGTTACACTTTTTGATTTTTTAAAAATATGGGTTTGTCATAAAATAACATTCTGCTGCTATTAGGGATGTCACAGCACCAGGAACCACTTCATGGCATCGGACATTTTGATTTCAGGCATGAAGTGAGCAGCAGCCTCCTGATAGCAGTTATCTTTAACCATTAAGGGCCAGATTTACTAAACTGGGCAAAATAGCTTGTGAGCTCAATCCTCAAAGAGCACTCATAGGTGTGGTTAGTGTTATGGGTGATTTAATATCAAGCGCAAAAAATAAGATGTGCTTTTTTTGGCACCAATTTAGAGGTAAATTGCGTGTTGCAAACATTAGCAAATCACTTTGCACGCTTGATTTAAATATTCTCCTCTCTATATTTTGCGCCTTGAGAGAGGAACTCCCAGAAATACACAGCAGAGTCAGTCACAAAAATCTCTGAGTTCCCACCTTTTACATGCAATCTTACTGCGCTCTCTTTGGAAAAAACAACAGTACTTTTTTTCCGTTTTTTTTTTTTCTTTTTACGCCAAAACCCAGTTTGCGCTGGCGCAATGCGTTAGTAAATCTGGCCCTAAGAGAGTGTGTCCTGCCGTAAATCCTTAAGCTGTGTCCACACTTGAAGCGATGTGGTAACCAGAGACCATATAAAGTTCAAGACATTTGGTGACATCAAGCAACTATGGGCAAAAACGAAGCCTGGGGAACCCGAGAGGCGAGTGATTATCAATGAGAGGGCAGGATACTGCTGATTGACATATAACCTGTTAGAAAATATATTAGTGGGTCACCTAGGTAACCAGACCCAGGAATGTTGCAAGCGGGCAGCTGTCAGCTTAAAAGTGATGCACGACAAGTGATCGCTTCCAGTGTGAATGCAGTTTTTGTGAGTCAATCAGCATGCATTAGCAGAATGTTTTATGGGCAAAATTGCATTCTTTGTAAGAAAAACTAAACAACATAAGTGTTATTTCATTTCAATTCAGGCATATTATCGATACTGTATATTCCAAAAACTAAAATATAATGTTGGCTTTTTTTTTTTGTCAAGAAGCAGTTGTAAATGCTTATTTTAGCCATTTAGCTCCATTGGCTCCTATTCATTAGGAACTACCTCCTGAGCGCCCAATGCTAAATTGCAGCCAGCTTCTACAATGGACTTAATAGGAAGTGATGGCTCTCCTAGACAGTAAATTTAGCCTTTGAGGTTACACAAACAATATTGGTGACAATATTGCATGAGCATGTTGTTAACAACTGAATTTCAGACCTTGAATTTGTGTAAATCTGGATGTGAGTTATTCATTCATCTGCCTGGATAAATTTAAGGTGCTTCCTTAAAGTTCTGTGACAGTTTACACATTGGCTTCTGGTTGTCTTAAACTTGCCCCTGATCACCTGATACAAATGCGAAATATCTACAGACACAAGTCTTCACAAGACTTCCCTGGAGTACCTGCAGAACATGCAAACCACACATAGAAAGGCCCAAGCTGGCCAGTGAATTCAAACCCAGGACCTTCTTGCTATGAGCCAACAATGCTAACCACAGGTCTAAGATTTGGTCTGATAAAGAGCACAATGCGCAGTAGAAACAGGCTTAGCACATAAATGTTCACTCATTGCAGGGTTGGTCAGTCAGTCCCTGGTTCTTCACATTCCAAAGTGTCCTGAGACAAGAAACTGAACCCCATGTTTCTTTTGATGATAGGCGAACACTGTCACCGTATGGGTAGAAACTAGTTAAAGATATCAGCCAGATTGTTTTTGTTTGGGCATTGAAAGGATTCTATCATCTTATTGGGCTATTTTCCTCATGGTGGGAGAATTAGCACCCCTCATTGTTTCTCTACACATCCAACATTTGCATAACAGTAATACAGAAACACATTAATCCTTATTTCTATTTGCTGGTATAAAGTGATGTGTGGGTTGGTTGCTATAGTGAGGAATACTACTACAAAAAGTCCACATCTATTAATGTTGTCTAAACAATGAAGACACAAATCAGAGTTGGATCAATACTGACATGCTGGATCCTGGAAATAGTCTTTTGGAAATTACCTATCCACGTTTCACTTCAATTTGTTCCCTGATTGATCCAAATAGAAAGGGAGTCCAGTATTGGGTTTCTTCAGATTCTGCCCTGCATGAGATTTCCTCGTACTCACCCATTAGTTTAGGAACAAGAGCTTTCAGCTAACGAGGATTTTGGTAGGAACTCAATCATTTGTCTGTTTTCAATTTCTAGGGACTAAATCGCTTTTCTCTGCACATATTAAGTATTCCTAAATGGATTACTTTGTGTCTGTCCCTCTTCCCTGGGTTAATAAATCCACACTGTGTGACTTATAAAAGGACATTTCTGAATCAGGTAGTAGGGTTGTGATTGCCCAGACTTTTAACTATTCTGCCACAAAAAGAAAAGTTTTTTTTTTTTCCTCAGTGCATCACTTAAATCACTTCTCACTTAAAGTTGTTACAAATTAAACATTTTGAGTAAACAAAGGTGTCAAATGAGGTCTTTTGCACTTAATATTTCACTGCCATCTTTAGTATTTCAGGACACTGACTTGGGGTATTTTCATTTACCACAGCCTCTATCTGACAAAGCAAATTAAAACCTGTCAGCATTAAGGAATGGTGTCTCTTGAAAACCATCCACCTCGCATGTGAAGGCAGCAATTTTTCGTCATGCTGAGCCACATACATTAATTAGATCAATGGCTAGTCAGAAGGTGCAGAATATGTCTTTGTACAAATGAGTTTATTGAAATGGAACATTCTTTTTTCTTTACCCAACCCCAATTTCAGTTAAAGTCAGTTTATTACAGTTGAAGTCACATTCAAACTGCTGCCTTTCTTCTTGTAATGTACTTGAACCTCTGGGCAATGAAAGCCAGTCCCCATGAAAGACTTGCACACTGGGGTGCCAAACACCATGAAACACAGAATATCTTTAAAAGCCCTTCCTTCTATTTCTGTGCCCCCAAAAACCTATAAAGGATTTGTCTGCTGACTGCCTCAAGACCTGTTCCAATTACCCAAGACCTCTGGTAGACACTATGTCAAGATGACATGCTTTTCAACTATTTTTATATTTTTGTGACATGCCTGTATATTTACTGAACCAACCAAAAGCAGTTAACAATTACCAGTCAAAAGACATGGTTAAATAAATGAATAAAGAATACCAGAAGTAAAAAATGAAAAGGAAATATAAAATTAACTGGCAGGTGATAAAAAAGGAACAACACCACAATAATAATCAATAATCATTAATAATCAATAATTCAGAGGTGGACACATTTTGCATCCTGTCCTCACAAATGCATTACAGATTGAAATAGAAACAATGGGGAGACACCACCTTAATGTTCTTAGGAAGATAGAACAAACTAAACCAGATATCCTTCTTAATCAAGGTATTCAATGCATGCACAGATTGAGGGAATTTTCCATCTTTTTTGTGTTATGGCTCAGTCACATTAGTATAATAGTATCACAGTAACCTCCTTGTGACTAGGAAAAATTGGTAGTTGCCCAGTGATTGAATGATTTTGTGGTGACTGATTGCAAATTGTTATGGTAGCCTAGAGGTTGAGTTTGCAATACTCCCTCAATCTCTGGGTGTCCATTTTCAATCGCAAGGTGATTGCACAGGTTGCCTGGTGGAAGGCAACCTGTCTCTGACCAATTGCAGTATGACTCAGACTGACTGACAATCATTCTCACAGCTTGGCAAATCATTGCCGTCTAATTTATAAATGTAGATTACCAGCAAGCTGTAATCAATCTGAGTCAGTCTGCACCAATGAACAAAACTCATCTGTGATGCGCCTCTTTGCAATAGGGGACTTGACTCAGCTGGTGGCAGAGCGCTTATTTAGCTCTGTGGTTTTAGTTTTAATCAAAACTAGATAGGTAACTAGAGTTGGCTAGGTTTGTGCTTAAATTTACTATTTAATAGAGTAAAACAAAACTGATTTTTACAAAGTGGTGACAGAAGGGGGGACACTAGCTTTTATATACTGAAACAAATGTTCTCCTTGTTCAATTTAAAAGTTGTTGCTCATTGTTGTGTAGTTATGATCTCCATCCATCCATTCTCTTCCGCTTATCCAATTCAGGGTCGCGGGGGGGCTGGAGCCTATCCCAGCTGCCATAGGGCGAGAGGCAGGGTACACCCTGGACAGGTCGCCAGTCTGTCGCAGGGCTAACACAGAGAGACAGACAACCATTTACGCTCACATTCACACCTATGGGCAATTTAGAATCACCAATTAACCTAACCCCTCTAACTGCATGTCTTTGGACTGTGGGAGGAAGCCGGAGTACCCGGAGAGAACCCACGCAAACACGGGGAGAACATGCAAACTCCACACAGAAAGGCCCCAGCCAGATGGTGGAGTTGAACCCAGGACCTTCTTGCTGTGAGGCAACAGTGCCAACCACCAAGCCACCGTGCTGCCCATTTCTACTTATTTGTTGTTAATATAGCAGACAAAAAACTAAAAAGTATGACTCAAACATATATAAATAAAGAAATACCAGAAAGTCCTTACATTGACTCCAAAGTCGACAGATGTGGAGCTCCAAATGGCTCCGATGCTGGCTGCTGCTAACATTGCCTCCACTGCATGGATACCATTGGGTAGGTACCCTAGGGAGAAACGGAAGAGAGAGGAGGATAACACAGTTTAGTGCAAAATGTGTAATAAAAGTTTCCTTTTATTAAAAACTACTATGAATATGATGACTTTTAAAAATATACAGATATAGAAAAGTAAAAAAATACAGAGTAACTAATTTAGAACACAACAGAGACTGAATGTACATTCATTTATCATCAAGTTTCAAAGTAGCAAGCAAGCATAAATTAGCTTGGTTTGTCAGGCTCTGTAGTTATATGCTATCCAACAGTAGTAAAATAAAAGCAACTGGGCTTATGTAGTCTTGGTCATACTGAAGAACTGCACAGTCATTTCACACAGTAGGAAACTTAAATGAGAGAATATTGGAAAACATCAAAGAAATAAGAAGAAGAAACACACGCAGAGAGAGAAAGACAGTGAAATAAAACAATCTGGATACAAAGAAGAGAGGAAATACTGATTTAGTAAAGGAGGAATATTTCACTCTTAACAAGCAGAACTGAGACCATAATTGCTGTCTTGCAGTGATATATTCCCTGATCAATAAGTGAAATGATGACCAAGGACATCACAAGTCTTTTCTCCGGATAGACATAGACCATCAGTGACAGAGACATAACTATAGACAAGCACATCATGAAAAGTAAGGAATACTAAATAGGGATGCACGATATACTAATTCTTTCAGCCAGTACACTTAAACTGTAATTGTACTACAATGTCTCTATGTAAACTAATTATACAGTGAGATGCTTGATATCAGTGCAACCTTTAATATAGTGACTATACCTAACTTTGTTTAAGATGCTGTGCCAATATTATTTCAAGGGGACATTTAAACATTTACACAACTTTTACACAACTAACACATAAGATACATAATGAGCAGTGGCTCATGTGACAGATCCAACCATTTTGCACCTCTTTATTTTACATGTCATCCACTTATTAATGTAGAACGCTGACTTTACCTGATACAGTCACATATGATATGTTGCTGGATTCAGAACAGTCAGACCTTTCCAGCTAACTTTGGTTGGTGTTTCTGGGACAATCCCAGTGTAAACTGTTGGAAAGTAGATTCATAACAGAGTCTTACATTTTAAATTTTTGTCTATTGTACTTTTGTGTTTGTATTTCCTCAATGCATCAGGATATTCACATTCTTTAGTCCATTGCCAAACTCAATTTGGGGTGAATCAAGAGTTTCAATTCAGTCAGGTGTAACCTCTCCCCTTCAGCTTGCCATTATTTTGCAGGAAGTGGGGGGGG
>VUQS01002498.1:0-11134 GCA_015108495.1 Heterochromis multidens | reverse complement strand
GCAGTGCTTCTCAATTATTTTCTGTTACGCCCCCCTTAGGAAGAAGAAAACATTTCCCCCCCCACTCTCCCCCGCGACTATAAATAGTATCATTTGTCTATAAACTTGTTATTATAAGTACATCTCTGCATAACATTGTATCCTTATTAACATTAAAGAAAACAAAAAAAGAAAAAAGAAAGAAATATAGACACACCGGTCTTTCCTCGTCTCCCACCGTAGTCACAGTGAAGCCAAGCGCTACATACGCTTCGTCATATTTCCTCGTCTTAGCTTTCGGGAGACTTTCGTTTGTCTCATTATCTCCGTCTCTCTCCACCTTTCTTTTCGTCACTGTTAAATATTTTTTCATTTTTCTTGAGGGTTTGTTTACTGCACTTCATATCTCCTGCTAGTACGGCAAAAAAAAGCATGTTCCCTGGGGTCACACGCGCCCCCCTGGCATCGTGCCGCGCCCCACTATTTGAGAAGCACTGGTCTAAGGTAACATGCATTAGGGCTGCTCTTACCTTCTCCTTGTACTAGTGGTTGGTCAGTCAGGGGTGCGTCCAGTGTCACTTGCTGGGCTCCATTCACAACCTCTGTCTGGCCCAGTCCCAGCATGCTTTGCTGCTCTGCTGTGGCAGCTGGGGCTTGCTGGAGAGTGTCACCCTCTATTTCCACTTGCATGTCGTGGGCTACAGTGCCGGCTCCCAGGGGGTCTTCTGCTGACTGGGGTTGTAGCTGCTGGGCCAGTTCATACCTGGTTTGACAGGACAGAATTCTGACTGATACATTTATATAGCATAACAAGGTCTCTGTCAACAGTACAATACATCTATGAAAAAGCACACTGTCAAAATTCAGACCTGTGCGTCTTCATGTGCTTCCTACAGTTAGGTGATGACTTGAAGGTCTTCTGGCAGTAGGGACACATGTAAGGTCGCAGGTCACTGTGAGTAGTCATGTGGCGCCTTAAGCTGCCGCTGGTGGTGAACGTTGTGTCGCACATCAGACACTTGTATGCTTTTAGCCCCGAGTGTGTTCGAATGTGAGCTTTGAGGACTCCTGAGGAGGCAAAACTGCGACTGCACTGCACACACTTGTAGGGCCTTTCTCCCGTATGAGACCTGGCACAATGAAAGAACAGGTTAAGTATTTACAGGGACATAAAGCAGCCTATAGAGTACTCGCACATTGTTCAAGATGACTTTTTGAGACATGGTGCCAATACTAAGGATGAACAAAACGGACAGAACACATTGGTATATCTTTAGTTCAAGGTGGAAAATTACTATGCATGGTCTGGCATGACCTGTCAGGATGACATACTACTTGGTGAATTTAAATCTAATTCCCTGATTTTTTTAAGTATTGCTATTCCAGGTTCATCTGTAATTCAAGGGCACTGTCAGTAGGGGTAGACAGATATAGACCACTGGCTTGTATTACAAGTTATAAATCAAAATCTGCCAAAAAACAAGAATGATGAAGGACCAACCATCTAAAGGCACTACAAGGATGACAGCATCATTATTTAGATGAACTTCAAAGAAAACGACTAGCCGTCTGTCAAAGACTGGTTAGAAAGTCCAACAAAGCTACACTGAGCAGAGCAGAGCAGAGCAGAATGATGAGACTACTTATTGCTCTCCATCCATGAATGACAGGGACATTTAAAACATAGGTTAACAAAGTTCTTGTACTGTTTAGCTGTGTGTGGTGTAAAACAAGCAAAGAACTTGGTAAAAAACAAAACAAAACACAGGATTAATAGTATATTAATAGGGTGAAGATTCTTCTTTAAGAATAAAGTGGGTTTGCCAAATATAACCCAGTTATTTCTCTTTTTCAACTATTCTATACTTCCCTTTCACACTCTCCTTTCACCTTGTCTTGCATCAACTCAATCTCACTCCCTCTGCATTTTTATTCTATTCTCACCAAATTCATTACGTCTGTCAACAAATCCCAATATCTCTCTAATCTGTTCCACTGCTTCTCCTCCTGCCTGTCTGCAGATGAGGTCAAGCCAAGCAATATTAAAACTTGCTGAATGGTACATTACTTGTCAATAGTTGTCTGGTACTATTATGGAGACTAACATTATAAGACCAATTAAGAAAAGATTTGTGGGATATGCTGCTCTGCTTGACCTCAGTGTTCCAACTGTGAAATAATTTTGAGTTGGACACAAATGCAAAGAGACAAGCCTTTGCTAAACTTTTTCTTCTTTTGGGAATATATTCAAATAGAAATTTGTGGTTGCAGGTGTTTCCACAATTAGGAAGGTTTATTACCCAAGTACCAGAAATAACCATTAAAAACAGGTTGACATTATGGATACTGCCAAAAACTAGTTTAAGAACCAAAGATGTCTCCTCTTTTGGTGGCCCTGATGACCTGTGGTGTTCTCCAAGGCTCCATCCCTGGTCCACTTTTGTTCTTCTGCTACAGTACCTCCACACATAATATTTCCTCCAAACAAGATCCTCAAAGAAACTGGGTAAACAAAATGCTGCTGTTTGGAATATATAAGAAAGTATCAAATGTCAAGTGCTAACTGTGGATTCATTATGATTCAAGAGGTTTTAAATATAGAGCTACCTATATTTATTTTTGATATGGTTTCACAGGCTGCCCATCCAATCAATTTCAATAGCTAACATTTTATATAATGCTATAATCTAGCATAGCATTAGTTAAGGTAGGCCGCAAAGTCAAGCTCACACATTAGCTGATGGCTCAGCTGATACCAATCTACACATATAATTAGCTATCTCAGATTGGGCGTGCAATTAAGCTGCTTTGGCCTATTTTGCACATCTGCAAGTCCCTTTTTAAAGAGTCTCCACCCCAGCTCCTCTCATGTACTATCTGACTTAATAAATGTCAAATCTGTTCTGCTCTCTTTGCTTCCAGCTTTCAAGGTATGTACATGGAAGGGTGGAGAGGTCCCAGAACCTAGACGCAGATAGAAATATCAATCTTCTTTAGAGTATAGTTCTCCTGACCAAACTGTACTGTGGTCTATGAAGAAACTATTAAATATCAACAGATTATGAAAAAAATACTTGCACTGGCCCTCAAAAAGCCACAGTGTTTTCACTCTTTGAGATTAGGCACTGAAACAACACTATTACAAAGAAGTTTTACCTGACATGCTGTTTAAGGTGACTTGACTTCTTATAGGCTTTACTGCAGAATTGGCACTTGTACGGCCGGTCATTGCCCACCACATCCAGGTACTGCTGAAAAGCTAGACGGGGGTTCTGGGATGGGATGAGACCTGTTAAACACAACATGTGAGCATGCAACATATAGTCGTCCGTGTGAAAAGGTGAAAGATGCTTTATTCTGTGTGGAAACTGAACAGTGCGTGCACTTCACTCAAGGAAAAAGTCAAAGCAGACGATGCAACATTGCCATATTTGCCTCATATTTATGGGCATATGCCTCTCAACATGCCCTCTTACCAAAGTCAGTGATGAGGATGGGTTCCTGTAAGGGAATATCAGGCAGAGGTAGGTTGCTTTTGGACACTTTGGTTTTGTTTGTTTTCCGTGGAAATTTATGCTTCTTCTGCTGCAAGCTTTTGAAGTGAGAAGCGATGTGTGTTTTCCTGTGGCCCGATGTACGAAAGATCTTGTCGCAGTGAGGGCAGGGGAAAGGTCGTACACCTAGAAAAGATGGAGAAAAGATGCACTTTTGGAAAATTAATATTTAGAGAATAAGACTGATTCTGATATCTTAAATACTTAAAAAAAAAAGGTTTTAAAGTTAACCCTAAATCACTCTGAACAAATAACACTCATAAAAATTTATTCTGTTGTAATTTCATTTAATTTTGGCTAAAAAAGGTTACAGAACCTTCATTTAGCAGGACAAAGTATATTTTATCTATGAAACCAAATAACAGCACTGAGAAAAAAAACAAAACAGATATACAGAAAAACTGTAAAAGCACAAAGCCTTCGGAGAGAGCTGAAAAGTTATTTATCAAAAGTTTTAGCTTGGAGCTAACACACAGCCAGCACTAAAGTAAACGCCTAGCAGATAGTGCCATTACACAGCAATTAGAGAGACAAAAACGAATGCCCAGACACACATAATAATACAACAACATATAGCGTATACAGTATATACATAAATACAAATGAGGGCTCTAGCTGCAGTGGCACCATTATATTTACACAAGTCCAGCTTGTGCCATTTGTTGCATAATTTACCACAACATATCTTATTTATTCTAAATAACAGCGGCTGCCAGGAATCAGTAAAGATAATATTGAGAGCCCACATAGGTCTCCTTTAACTTATGCTTATGCTGATTATGCTGGAGTAACAAGTAAATAATGTAACATAAGGAGTGAGTCAAAAAAGTGAAAAGCGCTGGTATTACTTTGGCTTTGAGTGTAACCCCTTCATAAAGTGGACCTGCTTCTCACCTGTATGCAGTCGCATGTGTACTTTCATGCTACCAGAAGTGGAGAAGCACTTCAGACAGCACTGACACTCAAAGGCCTTGATACCCGTGTGCGTTTTCATATGTGCTGTGAGGGTGCTCTTGACAGCGAAAGCTCTGAAGCACTGTTTGCACTTGAAAGGCTTCTCGTGGGTGTGGATGCGTATGTGTCGAACAAGGTCACTGGGCTTCTTAAACTCCTTGGAGCAGTAGGGGCATCCATGCCAGCGAACACCATCCTCCTCCCTGATGGAGCCTGAAAAGGACAGAAAATAATTATATTATAACAATATTTTTTAAAAAAGACTCGGTTTTGCTGAGTTTGCTGAATAATAATCTCTGTAACAGTATTTATTTCAAAAGGAATAAAATCTTACTGAAAGGCATGATTACACCAGTGGACCTTCTGACACAGTAAACAGTAAAAATACCACCCCCCCTACCTGGCATTTGTATAGGTTTCTTAAAAATGCTCCTCTTTTTCTCCCTGGCCAGTTTGTCTGGACTTTGTACTTTCTTGTTTTCAACAACAGCGCCATCGGTCGTTTGGTTCTGTGACTCTCTTGGCGGGGCGTCACTCTGGGGTTGGACCACACTCAGCCCGCTGTTCTCCAGAGCTTGCTGTAGTACCGAAGCAGAACCACCATAACTTACAAAATAATATACACACCACACACACACAAGCTATTTCAAAGAACCACCACGGTGGATTTGAAAAGAAGCAATCAACCAAGCAATCAAGATGTGATTGAAGTGCAGACATAGAAATTACAGCCATCTTTACGAAATAATTTCATTTTTAGGGGCTTAAAAGTAAAACACACACACACTAACATCATTATAAATGAAGGGATTTTTTTTATTACTTGAAAGTGAACCCTTTAAAGTGTAGGACCTGTGGACATGAGTAAATTCTGAGTCGCTTTTAACAAGTCTCACAGAATATTGCCCAGAAAAAAGAAATCTTACACAGGATTGCTGCTTAAATCTTTGAACACACTAAACCTGGTCATTTAAGAATAGCATTATTATTCAGGTATGGCCTCTAATAATGTGGCCATAAAAATAGAGCCAGGATGCAAAACAAAATTCAGCAACAATCATATCTGGTGCTGGGCAGTAGAGGCTCTATTAAACCCTGTAGTGATACTCATCTCTAAAACTGCCTGGTGCACATTTGTTAAACGGCTCTCTCCTGGATGGGTGGTGTTTACAGAACAGTGAAAAAATCCTGCCATTCTATCACAAAATGAAAGCAACCTGACAGAGCATATTATTGCATTTCTACAATCATCACTCAGGATTCTTTTTATCTTTAGTTAGTTAGTCTTTAGTTTTTAGTCCAGGAGCTGAGGTGATGCTTTGAGATTAATGTCTGTAATGTACAAGCTGGATCTGTGGATTGTAGGTCAGATTGTGGCTGGATACTGCTCTTTATACTGTAATGATCACAGATGTGCGATCACCTATCACTCACCTGTAGGATGTCCTGGTTAATGGCAGTTTCCATTGCAATAGCTGGCTCTGGTGGCTGGGGCTGGGCTGTCTCCCCACTGACCTGTTCTGACAACTCTAGAAGTTGCTGGATGACATCTGTCACTCCCTCACCACCTTCTGGCGCCCCTGGAGCCTGACCTGTTGTCTCAGTCTCCTATGGGAAAGGAAGGAGGTGACGGGAACAAGAAAGACAACGAGCAATGTGACAACGAGCTGGGACAGGCCAGAATTTGTGGGGTGACTAACTTTTATTAGGGGCTCTCTTGAGCACGAAACAAAGCACTGGGGATTATTAAACAAAATGTGAATGCCTGCATTATGTATGCACATATTAACACTAAGATATGGCATCTCAACACAAGCTTAGTTTAACTGTGGATATGAGGCAGATAGCAAGCTGTCATCACTAAACTGCATAATGAAGGTTGTAATTAATAACCTGCTAACAACCGAATAATGAAAAAACATCATTATCGTTCTAAACTAAGGAGACCACTGATTAGAAGACTGGCGAGCTTTACGATGCATTGTATGCCAGGTCAAATTTGGCAGAAGCCATGCTTGATTGTTCTAGTGCAGAGGGAAATGTTTTACCAGGGCAAAACTGTTCTTTTAGTGCAAATGAAATTGGAGTTTTTAGAGTTTCTGGCAGCAGTGGATATGGACATATCGAAATGCCAATGGCAAAAAAAACAAAACAAAACAAAATAAATCATTATCTACCAGTAAGAAAACAAAACAAAACAAAAAACATTTATCCTGCGCAGTTAAATTATCTTCAGGAAAAGAAGCAAAAAGCTGGAAGGAAATAAAAGTCCACATTTTGAGAAACGTTATCAGTAACAATGCCTTTGGGGTTAGTTAATGCTACCAACCACGGTGAATCAAACTAGACTTGTCTGCATTCAATACAGCAAAGAATCTTTTAGTACTGCACTCTGTTGTTTCTGCTGCTGGCACTCTGTATACTCTTGTGAATAAAATGATAATAATTCTGAATCCTAACTGAGTTATAGGAACTTACCTCTTTCCTCAGGAAAAAAAGAAATAAGAAGCACAGCAAAACAGCATAATTTTCTGAAATAAGCAAATCGCTTACATATGAACTAATTTGGGATACAAATTCCAGTGTGTCTCGTTAACATTAACCATGAGGACCAGAGGACACTTGAGAACACTTAAAAACACTTTGAGCAGATGCTGGACCAAAAAATGTTTTCTAATGTCCTTCTGTTTTCTATGTAAGCTTCTCTTACCGGAGTGCTGGATGGCACCTCAATCACAGAGATGTGCATTTTGCTGATGTGAGCATTCAGACTGCCAAGTTTCTTAAATACACAGCTGCAGTCCATGCATGGGAACAACGGCACCCCTTTGGTCTGTAAGAGGACATAAACACATAGAACACATTACTGCTAGCTGCTGTATGTTTTGCTTTTAACTGACCTGCTCTGAGAGTCATTGAGCATAGAAAAAAAAAATTATTTCCACACATGTTGGAGTATTTAACTGGACAGGGAGGCAGAACCATGCCCATTCCCCTTCATAAAAAAACAACTTCTACTGCCTCATTCACAAATGAAATTATATATTTATAAGGCCCAAGGAATCAAAGGTTTAGGTACTAGTTTCTGGAATTCCATTACTCACAGTCATGATATTATTGATAACCAAATAAAACCATACATGTATTTAGTCTGTCTTCATTAAATTATTGTCAATGTTGCATATGATGCATTTGAAGTGTAAACTGTATATAATGCACATTCTGTCACTGTTTGCTCTTATCAGTGGACTATACATATATTAACCTTCTGGTGTTTATATTCTTATAAATATCAGCAGATTGTATCAACTCAAAGCTCCTGTTGGTGAACTCAAAATTTGTGTTTTTGTCTAGGGTGCGATCATGAAGCTCCAAGACCCCACATGCTGTATAAAAAACAAAAACCATTTAAATTTGGTCAGTCTCCCCTTCAAGGTCATCTTCTTATGGACCTGTAGTCCACTTTTACATGGAAAGCCCTTTTCTGTCCGCTCATACCTGCAGTTTCACCATGGACACCAAACTTGCTAACTTAGGGTCAGATTTAGGGCTGGGAACTTAAGAGATTTTTGTGACTGACCCTGTTGAATATGTATTTCTGGGAGTTCCTTTCGCAAGGTGCAAAATATAGGGAGGAAAATATTTAAATCAAGTGTGCAAACTGATTTACTAACATTTGCAACACGCAATTTACTGCTAATCGCGCTGATATTTAACACTGAAAAAAAAGCATGTCTTATTTTTTGCGCTTGATATTGAAATGAACTGACTGCATCCGTGTTTAGAAAACAGCACAACTTTTGTAAACCACAGCTATGAGCGCTATTTGGGGATTGTGCTCACATGCTATTTTGCCTCATTTAGTAAATCTGGCACTTAAACAATCAACTTCTGTGTCAAGCTGAGTGAACCTTTGTGTTGAGGATGAGAGCTGGCTAATATCCAGAGATATTAGTAGAGTAGTTTTGTGCACACTGTTTTTTTGCCACACCAACACACTCTTCGCTAACAGCCCACCCCTCTCACCAGACTTTGTGCTGTGCAACTTTATATACTTCTTCAAAATAAAATTCAAGTTGAAGCATGGTGGTCAGCACATGTTGCAAAAGACCGGTGCAACGGGATAAAACAGGACTTGTATGTATAAACTAAATGTAGTGAATGCAGTCCAGAGGTGCGGGATGATAACCTTGAAGGGAAAACTGACCAAATTTATATCAAGTATGGTTTTTGATTTTAATGGGCAGAGTCCTGGAATTATATAATTGCCCCCTGTAGAAAGTCGTTTATCAATATCTATAACTATGCAGGTAAGAGGAAGGAGCTGTTCTTTTGAAAATTCAAAAAAATTTGAAAAATTGAAAATTCTATTTTCATATAAACAACATAAGAAGAGCATTCATTAATTATAAATCACTTTCTAAAGCTGTTTTAGACCTCAAGTAAGCTTCTTTTGGGAGCTCCGCCAGAGCAGATGGATCTGCACATTTGATCTGGCAGAGGTTTCATGACGCAACCCTTCGAAGGAATTTGTCTCTTTCTAGTCTAGAACCAGCAATCTTTCATATGTATTAGCTAGTACACTACCGAGCCACTGTATTAGACCTCAAGAATAATGTTTATAATGAAGTAAAATTACATTTTACTGAGAAATAAAGTCCAGTCAGTGCTTACATTTCTTCCTTTTCTAAAAATTCAATATGTCAAGTGTCTGGCATTGTCAGTAGTATACAGCACAGATTTGACCAGAATTGAGCCAACTGTGGAATTGCTTTGCTGTAAGGGAAATTTGGTGTAGGCAAACATTCAGATTAAGTACCTACAGCCAACTTACATCTGGAAAATCCTTGAAACTGAGCAAGTGTGTAGGTGAAATGCTGGAGAGAGGGAAGAAACACTTCCATAACTGAAACCACAGCAATATGTGGGCATGAGGTAAGTCTGATATTTAATATAAATGCAGTAAAAAAAATAATAATTATAAAAAATTTTAAAAATCTATATATCTTTTGAACTTGCTACCAAAAAAAAATTTGATTGCTTTTCTGTGATGGTAAACCACTGGTGAAGTAGATGAAGGTGGTTCAACTCTGTATTCACTGGAAAGGATGTATTTGGAGTATGTTTGGGAGAGTGTGGGGCATATGAAAGAGCCCCAGAAAGGTGTCATCAGTGCCAGGATGATGGGCTTGTAGCATTGGGTTGTGCTGGTGTGGAACATATGGGAGAGATGGATGGACTCAGGAGGGCTGTTATTTTCTTGTAGTGGTGGTGATGAAGTGGGAGAAAAGGACTGTAAAAGATGGGGAATAACTAGAAGAGAAGATCATATGGGGAGTCAGTAAAAAGGGTGACGGTACAGATGACCACAATGACAAATGAATCATGACAGAAAAACTGTCTGCGGAAGATGAAAAAGGAAGATGACTGAAACTGTATACACAAGAACTAGAGGGCATACTGTGCTATTATTGGAATATATTTCAATAACATATACTGGGTGGTTGATCCAGGAACAATTGTAGATATTTTTAATGTATATAAAGTTTTAGAAACAAAATATGGGAGAAATCATGTAGAAAATATGAGAGCTTTGACAGTTTGGGTTTTTTTGCTAGTTTTTTGCTTTAGTTTAACCCCTTTCACCTTGGAGGTCACTATGTAAAAAAAAAAAAATCTGTAATTCTTGGTAATATTTTTTATTAAGTCTGTTAAATCCAATGTAAAGTCTATAGTACTGTGGAAAAGTCTTGAGCCACCCTTCATTTCTTTATCCCAAAAAGACCATCTCTGAACCAAGGAGGGGACCTAAGGGTACATCTTTCACCATCTTACAATGCTGTGATTGCAGTCATTCCCCAATCTCTGTGAATGGTACTCATGTCCATTGATCAATGGTAATGACAGTTTGCATACCATTGATCATGAAACTGACCAAATGGCCCATTGTTAGTCAGTGGTGCTGGTTTCTGTCATTATGCAAATGTACTGATTATAAGGTTGGGGAAGCCTGCAGTCAGCTGAGACTGAAGAAGTCACCAGAGGTGACAAAACATTTCTCCCACTGAAAACACTATGTCCAGATGAACAGATTCAGCTTTTTGGGATTCTTTTACCTGGATTATTGAGCATGCATCAAGAGAGGCCTTCATTTCTTTATATTTTTGCTTCCAGGAAGCCAGACTTTCTTGTAATTTTAATAAGTGGTCTTGTGCAACAGTTTTTGAGTCTTTCTGAAGGTCTTTCAAAGTTTTTTCTTTGGACATTGGCTGCTTTTCACTCATTTTCAATCCAGTCCTTGTCCCTGACCATTTTCAGAGGAATGTTTTTTTTGTTTGTTAAGCCACGCTGACCTATGACTCATTCACACATAAAAAGGCACCTAACACAAGGGCTGAACCAGTGGTTTGTTGTCTGCTGTGTTTTGTTGTCCGTTTTGTTGACAACTCATTTTTCAGTGCATGTCAGAGCACAAGCCAAGCCATGAAGTTCAAGGAATTGTCTTTAGACTTCCAAGACAGGATTGTGTCGAGGCACAGATCCGGGAAAGGGTACAGAAAGATTTCTGCAGCATTGAAGGTCCCAATGAGCACAGTGGCCTCCATCATCCGTAAATGGAAGAAATTTAGAACCACCAGGCCTCTTTC
>VUQS01002497.1:0-12111 GCA_015108495.1 Heterochromis multidens | reverse complement strand
ACATGTACTGCAGACATTAGGGCTACAGCCACACAGCCATGGGTATTTTGGTAAACGTAGCTTTTTCTATGTTTTGGCCTTTCGTCCACACATAAACAGTGTTTTGGATCACTGAAAATGGAGGTGTGCGCGACTGTGCACTGTGTTATTGTTTGTGGGCTTTTGATTGGTCAATAGCTTTTCACTGTTAGGTTTATATCACCACTTGTTCCTTTGGCATGTTCTTGAAAACACTGGAGATCTTTTTCTTTTTTGCGTTGTGGACGGAGATATTTTTCAAAACGAACTCAGAAAAATCTCTGTTTTATAAAAATACCCGTGTACGTGTGGACATAGCCTAGAACTCTCCACAAAGAAGCATAATTCAGTCTGGCTTATCCTTCATGACTGACCTTGACCTCCCCCTCTTCTGACGGGTTGTCTGATAGGCGGGGGGAGGAGAGGTCGTTGCCCTGCTCATCTTTAAGAATCTTGTTTTCCTTCTTCACCCGAGGCTTCCTCTTCTTCACTTTGACCTTGGAGGAAGAGTACAGTGAGGGAGGTAGAGGTACTGAAGGTCCCTTTGTGCACATGCAAATCCAAATTAATGAGATCCTCAATGATTTATAGTAGCATACCTCCTCTCCTGTTTTAGCCTGATCTGCACTGTCTTGTTCTTTTTTAAGCAACTTGAGAAGATACTCTGCTCTCGCCTGCAGCTGCTTGGCTTGAGGCTTCTTGTTTGGATCATCTGGAAGAATCTGTGCAGAAATATTTTAATGTTAGATTCTTTAAATAATCTGTAAATTTTGTGTATCCATAAGGAGTACAGTGAATATTTTAGAGAGAAACAAAAAAAACCCATTTTACATTGTGTGCTTATGTCATTTTTGCTGTCTTCAACACTGAAGAGCTATTTTTCAACTCAGCATTAAAAGTAAGTCTGGGGTGCTTGCCTTATCAGCGAGTTTAAGGTCAGGATCAGTCTTGATCAGATCCCAGTTGCCAAAGCCGTGCTCGTAGATGCCAAGCAAGAGCTGAATGTCATCCTGCAGATCCCAGTCTACATCAAAGTGAGCTACTTTCACCCTGCATGTCAGCTTGAACCTGCAAGAATCAAAGTGTCGCCAGTTTTAATCCACAACAGAACATCGTATCTTGAACATGATACAGGACACTGTGTTCCTTCTTATTTCTGTAGTCATATCTTACTTATTTCTCTCAGCAGGGTTGGAGGGCACCACTTTGTGCAGTGGCTCGAACTCTTCCTCGTGTTGGATGATGGACTTGGCATTGACCTGCACTCCTGAGATCTTGATATTAATTCCTCGTCGCTTCCCAGGACCTTTGGCTGGAGTAATAATAATAATGCATCAGTTTGTGAACTCAAATTTTGTTTTGTTTTTTGTATTACTTAAATGACTAAAAGCTACATACCTTCAACTGGGTTCTCTTTAAGGTGTTCCTCGTGCTCCTGCACTGCAGTCACACAGCTAGAATGAATCAGTTCACCGAGCCTCTTTAGGTCTGCTATGGATTTGTCCACCAGCTCAGAGTCTCGGGCAATGGCTTCCAACCTGAACAAAAGAAAATGCATAATTTCTCAAAACAGTTTCAAATGTTTGGAGCCAAAATATCTTAACTGCTATCATCTATCTATGATTTAACAATATGCTTACCTTTCAAGTGGACATCCAAACTTCTTGTATGCCTTAATGAACCTATTGATAAGATTGTAAATACATTTTTGTTGTGCTTCTGAAAGGATGCTTACACAAACAACTGAATCTCACTTTAACAAGAAAGAAAGAGTTTACCTGCGGATCTCTGCATCAGTGAAACCCTCCACATTGTTTTTGCGAGCTCTCGGTCTTCCTCGCTTCTTTGGCTTCTTGTCATCATCGCTATCATCAGTTTCACTTTCAGAGCCTGAGGAACGGTGCTTCAGCTTGGAGCCCACATCACTGTCACTGTCATTGGCCCGAGCCTGAAAGCCAAAGGAGCTGTACTTTGAGCAGATGCGGTTTTTTTCCCCTCAGTCTCAGTCTTCACAATATGTACCTCTGTTATGAGGTCACAGTTTCATATATATGTTACACAGTAAAGCAGGAAAAACAAAAGAAATGCATAAAATAAGCCAGAAGCCAATGCAACACCGTCTCCAAACCATACATCATAGCAGGTCTCACTACCATCTTATAAACCTTCCTTTTCACTCTTGCTGCTGTCGTCCTGTCACAAATCACCCCTGACACTTGTCTCCACCCACTCCACCCTGCCTGCACTCTCTTCTTCACTTCTCTTATACACTGTCTTCTGCTTTGGATGTGTGACCCCAGGTATTTAAACTCATCCACCGTCACTAACTCTACTTCTTGCATTTTCACGGTTGCACCTGCCTCCCTCTAATTCACATAAATGACACCTAATATAATTCACTTAAATTCACTTAAATGACCACTTAAATAAATTCCAGCTTTGGTACCACAAAAAGTACGTTTTTTTTCCCCCTTTTGATTGATACTGGATTGGATCAGCTGGACGTACTCAGTTGGAGGAGCACTTTGCCATGATTGGAGGCTGGGAGCTAAACCTCCACCTCACATCAACATCCAGGATTATGGGCATCTTGCGTGAATAAATTTCAGCAGACATTTTAATAAGACCAAACTGATGAGGAGCTTTGTATGTTCACCGTTCAGAGCCCCTCATGGTGGCTGGGTGAATGAGGAGAGGGCTCCTCTGTTTGGCCATGCAGGAAGGCAGATTAAATTGTCTAGTGGGAGTTAACAATTGCATAGTCTTGCAAACTTTTAAGGCTTATCATACTGGTATGCTATAGCTGATGGATAAAAAGTGGTACTCTGTCGAAACATCCTGCGCTTTGTTTCTGTGAGTACATTGACAAAAACACTTTTTATTTGTTTGGTAGGGCCCTGTCACCCACTCAACTGGTCTCTCTTTTGTCTATATGTGCAATATGAGAAACAGAGATCAGTGCTGCTTTCACAAATAACCTCTCTTACCCGCTTATTAGAGCTTCTGCTTCGAGGCAGCATGAAGATGTCCTCCATCTCCCGCTGTTTCTCCTCCTCCTCAATTTTGCGACGGTGCTCCTCAGGAATTATTTCATCCCATTCTGGAATGGGCTTCTCCTCAAACTCTTGAGTGCTCTCTTCCATACTGGAGAAATTGGCCACCTGCATCGACATTCGGAGATGAGAGCGAAAAAAATAAATAAAAAATTTCATCAGTATCTTTAAAAAAAAAAAAAGAGGGCATTGTGTCTCTGACGATGTAACAAATCAATGCAGTAACAGCTTGCAGATACCTTAAACTGCGACAGAAGTTCATCTGTAGCACTTGAGCCTTGATCACTCTCTCTTGTTTCGGCCAACCTTAAAATCTCATCAATGTCCATTTCCTACAGAAACAGAGAACTTCTGTTTTAATTTCCAAATATGTGAAAACAATTTTAAGCACACACAAGCTTATTCACTCATTTTCATACCTGTGGTTCAGACTCCTCTCCTTCTGCCTCTTTGAAAAGGTCTTCTGCACCAAACTTGAGAATAGCGGTCAGTTCTTCTTTATTGAATGGGTTTGAACTGTTAAAACAAAGCAAAAGTGTTAATTCACATGAAAAACTTCCACATCCAAAAAACATGAAATTCTCAAAGTCTTACTTTGTGTTTCCTGAGCTGCTGTCCAGAACAGTTCGACCAGTGGTGTCCATTCTCTGAATGACAAGATGGTCCAAAACCATCTTCTTCTTCGCCCTCTCAATGATGTCCTCCTCCACTGTTCCTTTCGTGACAAGTCGATATATATTTACCTAGGAGGAAAAAGCGAGGATATATTTTTATACAACATCTCACTAGTTACAAATCACACCTATGATTACAGACATGAACCTGAGCATTAGATTACCTGTTTCTTCTGACCAATCCTGTGTGCCCTCGCCTGTGCCTGCAGGTCGTTTTGAGGGTTCCAGTCAGAGTCAAAGATGACTACAGTGTCTGCTGAGGCCAAGTTAATACCCAAACCTCCAGCTCTGGTGGATAAAAGGAAGCAGAAGTCCTAGAAAACAAATGAAACACAGCAAAAGCAATCATTTGAAAAGTAGGAAATTGGGGAGATGGACTTCCCAAGTAAGGATGTTATTTGGGCCTTATTGCATCATTTATCAAATACACCCCCCCCACACACACACAGTTTTCAAATATGTACTGCAAATATATTTAAAAGATAACTTTGTTTTTTGGGCATGTTTGCCTTATTCAACATGCACAGTAAAGATGTGGCCAGGACATGTGAGGACATGCAGTAAAAAGGTCCAGCTGGCCAGGCTCCACTTGAGGACTCTGCTATTAAGGGCATTACAGCCCATGTGGCATGTGCCCCAAACATTCAGCCATCGTGTATTATTTGAAACATACCAATTATCAAGTAATAGCTGGAAGTATATTCTATAATATTAACATAATATTATATAATATTAGTATAAAAACTGAAATGCAGCTTGAACAAATATTTTGGACCATATCAAATATTCAGAATTGCGCCCTCCTTTAGTACCAGTTAGTATAAAAGTCATTAGCATACATACCTCTGAGCCTTCTGCATTAAAGTGGTCAAGTGCTTGCTTTCGGATTTCTCCCTTTATGGAGCCATCCAACCGCTGAAGAGGAGAGAGGCAAAGACAGACATTTACCCTTTGAAGATTTCCCGCTATAACCTCTGCATTACTCGTCTTTACATGCCATACATTGCACTGAGTCTATATGTTTAGATTGATCACAACAGTCTAAGACCAAGACTGTCAGCAAAAACAACCCGAGTCGAGTGACTTGCAGGAGTCCGACTGGTCTTCAGTAGAAAATAACTTGATATAAATAAACACATGAACTCTAGGGCCAGGCGAAGTATGCGTGCAACAACACTGACATCTGATCCCGAGTCTAATCTGCCCAGTGCAGCCATCCCCAAAGGCTCTTTCGCTGTAAACACCAATAAAAGCAACAGTCAAAGCCTGAGGCCTGCCTCTACTCTCTCCTGATGTTCCCACTGATGCCAGTATGATTATCATTAACAGGGGCAAGGTGACAGCACCAAATGTATGGTGAAGGTTATGGCCAACAATTCTTCAGAATATGTTAAACTTATTAAGCAAGAAACTGTATCTCACAGGGGGTACATCACTGCCCTCCTAACTCTGGAGAAATCACCGCCTCAGCATGAATAACTACACTGAGTCAATCCTTAATAAAATATGAAATTAGTCCTCATTTATTCAAATCTTACTTGAAATGGATATCGTTTCTTAGACAGGTATTCAGCCAGAATATCCAACATCCTGACCATCTGGGAGAAGATTAGGACCCTGTTGCCTCTTTCTCTGAGCCTGGTCAGCAGCTTGTCCAGCAGTACCAGCTTCCCACTGCCCCTCACTAGGTTCTAAAAGACACAAAAAGTTGTATTAAATAGCAGTGAGCAAGAACAGCAATGTTTTCCTTCTATGTAAAGCTACAGCTAGTTTCTTTTGCAGAGCAGAGTTATCCTGGGGTGACGCTCGGAGCTGAAGAGGGTTCACAGGGAAACATACCTGCAGGTGTTCCTGTTGTGTTTCAGCGTCTCCGTCTTCAGGCTGTTTAATGAGGAAACTATGGTTGCAGCACTTTTTAAGCTCCATTACGATGTTCAGGAAGCCAGCGGAGCTGCCTCGGGCGCCTTTGGCAAGAGCTTTGTAATTCCTCGTTAAAATCCACCTGGAAATATTCAGGAACAGATTAAGTTAATGGAGAGAAATGCAGCCTCTGTGAATGCCATTTATAAGAAAGACAGAAGCAATAAATGTTACAGAAGGCAGAAATATAATCATACTTGTAAAATTGCTTCTGCTGTGCAGACATTTCTACACGGAGGATTTGTTCCACCTTGGCTGGGAGAGATTTTTCCACATCTTTTTTGACACGCCGGAGCAGAAAAGGCTCAAGGACTTTGTGAAGACTCTGATAACCATTTTCCCTTCCCTTCCCATGTTCATCCTCAAAATCCTCCCAGGAGTCAAACCTACAATGCACAGCAGATATAACAAGTGTCACTTGTGTCATGATACCATTTTACCTGCCTTTGTTCAGTAAAATGATAAATGTCTAAATCGGGACGTACTTGTCAGGCATGAGGAAGTGCAAGAGTGACCACAGCTCTTTGAGCGAGTTCTGTAGTGGAGTGCCAGTAATGAGGAGCCTATGATTAGACCTGAACTCCATTAATGTTTTGTAGAGCAGGGAGTCATCATTCTTCAGCCTGTGAGCTTCATCCACGCCCAGGAACGCCCAATTGATGTTCCCAAGCACTCCCTAGAGTCAAATGTTAAGACACCGTGAGTGACTGACTCTCTTCACGGAGACAAACACAATGCAATAAAAAACAAACACATTCATAAAAGAAGCCTACCTTGTCTTTAAGTAGAATCTCATAAGTGGTTAGTAGTGCATTGAAACGGATTCTTTTGGTTTGATGGTTCACCCACTCATAATCACGGATCTGCACAACACAGAAGCAACAGTTCAAATTTATGCAATATTTCTACAGCCAGCAGGAGGACAGAAGTATTCGAATTCGACCTACTATTTTCCTGCTCATGACATCGCCAAGGTAGACCACCACATTCATGTCCGGGGCCCAGGTGTCAAACTCCCGCTGCCAGGAGGTGAGCGTGGACAGAGGCACCACCAGTAAAAATGGCCCATAGAGCTGATGTTGGTGAAACAGGTAAGACAGGAAGGAGATTGTCTGGATGGTCTTTCCCAGTCCCATCTCATCAGCGAGGATAACGCTATTGCACCTAAGGAGGAAGAGAAGGACAAAAAGATAGTTATGCAGTCTTTGTAAAAATAATGTTTGGGGGGGCTAAACAAACATTTGTTATATTTATTTACCTGCACCAGGAGTGAGCCAACCAGTTCAACCCATCCAGCTGATAATCTCTCAGTTCAAGGTTGTCATCACCAATATATGACGGCTGTTTCTTCAGAGCAACAAATCTTGGCCTTTGCTTCAATACCTGAAATGACAGAAACACACTTCTTCTGTTATGAGGAGAAAAATATGCTCACATAAAATAAAAAGACTGACCATAGACACTGAGGCACAATGCATCAAACTACACACAATGGAAGGGAAAACAGTCCCACAGTATGCTGCAAAATGCCTTTAGCTTTCTAACAGCTATATGTTACCGTTAGTTACTTAAGGCTCTTGCAAACATATTGTTACTCATAGCGTTCAGTATAATCCATATCCTACTATAAAAGCTGCACACTGTCAATATGTGAATTCAATTTTCAGATGTATGGTACATCAAAACAGAAAATGGGATGTCTGACTTATTAGTGACAAAGTGCTTCTCACATGAGTGTGAGGATCCTACAGTTTCCTCATTCTTTCCACTGATTCCTCACGACTTACTGTGTCTCAGTTTTTCTGTCCGGCAGCTTATAAAAACTTTCCTCAGGGCTGTTTACCATGGTGCAATCTTGAGGCATTTTTTTTTAGGCAAAAATCAATGAGATAGCCTTCAACTGTTTTGCCCTCCCATGTGGGTCAGACTTAACTGTGCTTGCTCTCCATATGGGTTCATTCTGATTTGACTCTTACCTTACAGTCTTTAGAGGGAACTGTTTTGCTGGAGTTTCGGTTCATGAAGCCATCTATGCAGTGCTGAAACTTCTTCCTAACCAAAGCTCCATCTTCCCAGCTGCACTCTGAATAGGGCAAACCCATCCACTTGCACAGGAACTCTGGTTCATTGGAGGATGGGGTCTTATGACTATGAGCTGTTTATGAAGTTATAAAATATTAGAAAGATGACTGGAACAAGAAATACAGTGCAGGTTTTAGCAGCAATGGTGAAAAAAAAAAAAAAAAAAAAAAAAAAAAAAAAATAAAACATTAAAAAAAAGAAAAAAAAAAAAAAAAAAAAAAAAAAAAAAAAAGATTCAGCAACTTACAGGGGAAGTCCGATGATCCTGGTGTCTTTCCTGTTTTTGTTGCTGTTAATAACAAAAATAATTTTATTACAACTTAAGTGCAAACTGTATTTTTTGCAAAAGTAACTAAACAATGATTTCTTACCGATGACACGCTCCACATACTGAAACTGCTTGTTCAAGTCAGCGGTGAGCTCCTGTT
Source organism: Heterochromis multidens (assembly GCA_015108495.1). NCBI lineage: Eukaryota > Metazoa > Chordata > Actinopteri > Cichliformes > Cichlidae > Heterochromis > Heterochromis multidens. Next base: position 3,936 of record VUQS01002497.1, on the reverse strand, counting down.
GGCAGTTATGAAATTCAATATCCTCAGGGGACGCCTTCCTCAACCTACAAAGATGGCCAAAATTGAGGGTGAAAATTCAGGGGTGGTGAACCCTTGAAAAAAAAAAAATAATAAATTTTAAAAAATGTGATGACCAAGATTTTCACCATGAGTTCAGCTCGTCATTTTTCTTCTTAAAGTTGTCCAGTTTCTTCAGCCCTTTGACTTTTTGCTGTGTCAGAGAGTCCATGCTCTCCCACGTGTTGTGGATGTAGGACCAGCCCTTCCACTTAATCAGGTAATGAGTCTCCCCTTCATCCTTCTCGGGGTCAAAGCCTTCACACGGGTCCCCATTTTCCTCCACAGAATACACAGTAGTGCAAGCCCCAGTGACTAGAAGAGACAAGGCTGACCTTTTAGACTGTGCAGAAAGCATCTGAGTGAATGTAATTTTCAAAAATAATGAGACAAGTGCAAATGTATCACCTCCTTTTTTGCCAGTCCTGGTGTCCATAACTTTCTCGATGGTCTCGCTGTCATCATCCTGCTGCTCCTCACCTGCTTCCCCCGTCATTTCAATCAGGTCATCAGAATCCGTTTCAAAGTCATGTTGGTCCTCTTTATAACTAGAACACAACAGAAAGACATGATGAAAATGAAGTAGTGCACGTGATGTCAAAATGTTACACCTATTACCACCTAATAACACCTATCTTTGGGTTCAGCAATTCACCTTTTGACTTTTGTGGCACCCCTTCTTCGCGTCTGTCTCTTTGGAGTGTCTTCCTCATCGTCGTCATCGTCATCGTCGTCGTCGTCATCTTCTTCTGCTGATGACTCCTGTTTCCGGGACTTCCTAGCTTTTTGAGACAGCTGCTTTTTGACTGCTGCTGATTTGCCCTGAGGCCTGTAAAGCATAGAGTTAAACACAAAAAGAAAGAAAGAAAGAAAGAAAACAAAAAACACAAACACAAAAGCAGCTTAGACATAAACCAAAATTCCTGGCTCATTCATTTCTTTCACACATTTTTTTGGTTTTGGGTTGTTTCATTGGTAAATCTAAAAGCCTGAAGCAGCCAATGGCGTTTTACACAAAGCAAAGCTGTTTCAGCAAAACAAATGAGACGTTATATTTGTAGATTTCACAGGTTAAATCAGGCTGCAGCATTCACGTTTTTACTCAAACCAAAGAAAAGTAAAATCAATCAACTGCTCACACAATATGAAATGATTTGGAGATGACCAGTGGGTAGCTGTCTGATGGCCAGGCTTCGCTTCACTCTTACCTTCTAGCAGGAAGTCGTCTGGATCTAACTTTTTTCTCTTCCTGCTCACTGTCTGTACTGTCGGAAGCCTCCTCCTCCTCCTCTTCATCATTTGAGTCATCATCTTTCCAGATATTTCTTACAACAAAGAAATGCCACAAGTTCACCCTCAAGGCCCATGACTGTGCTACCGATTTTAATTTGCAAAATAATGGCCATAGGGTGTTCATCACAACCCAATTTTTAATCAGGGTTAAGCCACAAAATCTGACCAATCAAATTGGATTTTAATGTAGAACAGCACCTGGCTGGCTGAAACTCACTGAGCCCATTCTGAGACAAACAGATACCCATTTAAAATAAGCATTAAATGATAAGATTCACAATATGAACACAGGCAGCAAGAGAATGACACAAACTGACATGAACTCTAAAAACATGGATCGAGTTCAGTGCAAGTGTCATGAATTCAAAAATATTAAAAATTATATTGTGCTTTACTGACAAATTATAAATAAATGAAATAATGATGAAATTATAGTCCTCAAAATGTATTCACAATCTTTATACTTACTCTTTTTTCTTAGCCCGTGATGTTTTCCTTTTAGGGCTTTCGCTCTCAGATTCACTGCTGCCCTGCAAGTGCAGAAAAACATTTCGATAATAAATATGAAACAGAGCAGCACTACAAAACAGCCACTAGATGGCAATCGTGGCTTGTTTATAGGAGCTGATGTCTGCAGATAACTGCATACCAGTGTTGTTCATCACATCTGCTTACCCCAGCTCCAATGTTTAATCGAGCTGGCTCCTGTCTGCTGCGATTGGACCGCCGGACACCGTACACATCTGGATGTTCTTCCCACATCTATAAAAAATAAAAATAAAAATAAAAAATCTGATGCTATAAAAGAAGCCACAGGTTTTCTGTATTTCTTTATATAAATTTACCATGGTGCCTTCTGACTCTGCTGCAAGTTGTAAGCTTGTACTACAGGCCTGCCACTAATGATCAGTGTGCTGATTTTTGCCTCAGGTCATTTTGTTGTTACTGCAAACCATCCACATAACAGCCACTGTGAGATGTCAAATGCATTGCTCTGTCAGACAAACGGTCTGAAGTACAAAAATATTTAGTTTACAATTACCTGAAATGGAGAAAAGCAGCAAATCTTCACTCACAAGCTAAACACTAACTGGGATTTTTCTGGACACTGATAGTTCTATTGATTGTTAAGGTATCCTTTTATGGCTTTTTATACAGCTTATCAAGCATTTGTATCATTAATGGATTTAATGCCTTCTTTTGTTTTCCTTAAGCAGTCAGTAACCAGCACCACCTATAATTCAAATACTCTTTGTAGCTGAATGTCTCCATCACCTTTGTGAGACAGTAACATGAGCACATTGCATAATCACAATGACTTAGGACACAGAAAGAGCCTGGCACAGATAGAAGGACAGTCTGGATAAAGTCCAAGTTTCCTGCATGTCACACCTTCATGATTAGATTAAGAGCCCAGTCACATGAACAAAGTAACTGCCATCACCACTGTGAGAGGGCAGGAAGAATACTCTGATTGAACACAGAAAGTCTCTGGTGACCTTTACCTTCTTCACATCTGCCAGGCGCTCCTTCTTTCTAACTGGCTTGTCTTTGACCTCTGCTGCGGTTTGCTGTGATTTGGACTCTGCAGACTCGCTCTCTGACTCTGAGTGACTCTCTGACTCTGAGGAGCTGTTTGACTCGGAGTTGTGTGATCTCCTCCTTTCACTGCCATGCTCGCTCTCTGACTGACTTCCCGACTCCGACGCAGAGTGGTTGGATTCCTCTGAAGCCGAATTGCTACAGGAAAAAGAATATGTTCATTTGACTTTGCAGTCAATGATGGGCTATTGCTCAAATAGCTATGTGCAACATCATGGCAATAACAGGAGTTGTCGGTGGCAGCAATTTAAAAATGTCTCAAATTTCAGTGCACACCCCCACACTAGGGCACAGAGAAACTGCAAAAGCTGGATAAAAGTAATTCGTGACTTGGCAACGAGGAAGCAGAAGCCTCATTACATCATGCTCCATGTTCCTTACTCAGCTAACGATCTCATAATAACCCCTCTCTCTTTAAGGCTCACAAATCCTCTTACAGGCATTTTAAACAGGCCTGCAGTGAACAGACCTAGTTTCACAACTTAAATACATTAAAACTGGGTCAAACTCATAAACGGCACCAGTCTTTCCTCTAAATACTTGTAGCATAACACAAAGCAACTCTATACATTTATAAAAAAAATAAAATAAAATCAGAAAATGCACTATAATAGGTATAATTTCCTATGTGGAAAAATTAAAACAACAAAAAAAATTTAAATGAGCACCACACTCATCTTGAGTAGCCCAACTTAAACCTTCACTAAGCTTGTTTTAGTGGAAAACAAAGTAAAGACTGGTCATTGTTCAGTGTTTATTGATCACTCACTCCTAATCTTTTCAGCTTACAACTGCTTAAAACCATATGAAGGATCACAAGTTCACACTGCTTCAGTTTAACACATTTTAAGTGTAGCGCGAGCTGTGAGCAGCTTTTTCTATGTTGTGTTTCATGTGAAAGCTTTACAGAGGCCTGAAGAAGTATAAGGATTCAGTGTTTACTAAAAAAAAAAAAAAAAAAAAAAAATTATTAAAATAAAATTT
>VUQS01002493.1:6096-17516 GCA_015108495.1 Heterochromis multidens | reverse complement strand
TGAAAAGAAAAAATTTTTTTTTTTTTTTTTATTATAATCAAGACATTATTATGGTACAACCCCAAAGCCATCCCCAGAATAGATAATCATCTATGACAATTCATGTGACATTATGAATATGCTACATGAATACTGACCTTTAGAGGAATGTCTTTACTGCATGTTGCAAATTTCTCAAAAATAGTGTATGGCAGCATTTTAATATAAAATACGGTCAATTTCAAGATTTCAAATTTTATAGTATTTATCTTTAAGTAAAATATATTACAACATCATTGCTTTCTAAGGGTGTAGACACAGGAACTAAGAACAGTTGAGAAGACAAACTAAAAGAGGCTGACGGCAGCAACGTAAAGGTTGCTGTGTTCACTTATTCTGACACAAACTTCCAATCTAAACTAAAATAGGATTGTGACCTGGACATCAGATATAAAATCTTGCAGTTAAAAATGATAAACGTGGCTTATATCCAGCAAACTGAAGAAAACTGATCATACATCATCAAAACTGTGCTGGCATGGTTGTTTAGTAGAGGGGCCAGTAAATTCTGTTAATTAAAGGCAAGTTAATTAAGTGCCATCAAAACGGCATCAAAAAGGCATACAGGATTATTTGCTCAAAAACCTTCACACAGAAGTGAACTTCTGCAATTTGCAGGTTTAAGTCAGTTCAAAGGATCAGGTAATTCTCTCTAACTGATAACGCTCTGTCAACTATTCTGGTGCTAGTAGTGGTGCTTTTGTTTTCCCAACAATCAATTATTTTTACATTCAAACATCTATTTTATAAAGATTCAATTATACAATCATATGTAGAATATTCATTTAGAGCCCTAATGCTTTTGTTTTAGTACCATGCTCTTGTTAAGCAATTTTGAGTGATTACTACTGAAAAACTGTCGTGTATCCTTAACACAGATATCAAACCTTGTCTGGAAACCAGTGTGAAAATGTCCCTGCTGCAACCAAACACTATGCACCTAGTTAGAACTGGAAACAACATAAACCAAATTGTTTCTGTATGGTTGACTCATGTAAGGATTTTATTGACTTGTTAGCAATGGAACAGGCTGCTGCAATTCCTCAAGACGAAGAGGGGCCAGATGAGCTTGTTATTCTGTACCCCTCCTCCTCCAACCTCTGTCTGTTTGTTTTTATCTTTTATTGTAGTCACTGTCTATAGCACTGCTCAAGTTGTCGCCAAGCACTGAGCAAAGTTTGCTTACATTTGCATGTAAATTTCTGTGCTCAACAATACTGACTGCTGAACACCAGCAATCATGCCATTGTAGGGCCAAAAGAGTCAAAGAAATGGGCTTGGTTCTTCAGCTACAGGTTTCCAGACCAAAATAAAGATCAATTTCACCCTTTTTGCTTTTCCGTTTAAGTGCAGCTATGAGTCACTAAATGACTCTTTGTACACAAGCTCAACATACACTTGAAAAGTATTAAACTACAACAAACCGAGCAGGTGGCTCCAGTAAAAACACCAGAGTGATGTAAAGTTCAACTGAAAAACATGAGTGTTTGCACATAAAACTCACCAAATGAGAGTTCTCTTTTGCCTCTTGTACTTGCTGCACCTGTGGTTCAGCTACAACTTTCGTGTCCTGGTCAGAAGTCATGAGCCGTCTGCTTCTTGGCTCCTCAGGGAGAAGTCTGTGTCACCAAGTAAGCTACAGGGGGGCAGAGGGGACAAACAAGTCTGAGTCAAAAACGGATGTTTGTCAGCATAACATCAGCTGGTACACGTGTAAGATAAACGAGGCAGGAGACAGGGTCTGACAGTTACTTTATTAAAATCTGATTTTTCAGTTGTTTTCAGTGCAAGTTTATGCACAGAATAATGATCAGTGCATGCGTGGATATTTAATTCAAATCCTGTTCACTTATCTCATACAACAGACTTGCTTTTAAATTGATTTCAAGTGCCAACACATTGCTGCTTCTCTTAAAATTGCCATGGCAAAAGTGACAATATGCATTTGTTCAAACTATTTCAATCCGCGCCTAATGACACGTACGGAAGGGCCACTATTCTAATTTTAGACGCTGTTCAGACAGATGTGATGACAAAATGTGAAAAATCAAACATCAGCTTGTGCTAACATGTTAGTTTTTCTTGTAGCTTGCAGATGTGTTAAACCAAGGGCCATGTATAATCCATGAGTTATCTATACATACTGCAGAATACAAACACAATAACACAAACATTTAGAACTGACGAAGCCTTTTGGATGAAAGGTGAAACCTCTTCAAACAACTTAAAGAAGTCCAGTTGCCTTCTTTCAACCCCTTAGACTACCATGTCCTGGATGACTGAGAACCTACACAGACAATAACACAAACAATAATCCAAAAAGCTCTGAAACTCATAACAGGAACAACCAGAGAAGCAATCCTACCTACCTACTAGGCCTTGATTATACAATGCAGCTGATCTTAAGTGATTTGAATCATATTTAGCAGTTGTTTGCTTAGATGATAGTTCTGCAGAAACATCTTCAAGTTGTGCCAAATTTTTTGCATTAAATGACCTATGCAGGTTTTTATCTTCTGACGGTTATTAAAATATTGTGCGTCACTGTCTTTTTTTTTTATTGAACTGTTGTATTTGTCAAGGTTAAAACTCGTATTTTATATTCCCATTCAATAAAAGTTTTTCCATTTCCTGCTGCCTGTGGATACTGACATTTACTGATGGCAGTGGCTGATGTTTATCTGTTGCTTTCATGCGTTTACCAGTCCTCATATCTGGATTCAGCCTCATACATTTGTATGATTGAAGTTTAGCTTTTTATTGTTTCCCGTTGTTTAATAAAAAAAAAACAAAAAAACACAACAACAGGTACAATCTTTATACTTTGGGTTCAACAAAACCACTAAAGAAGTATGTCGGGCAAGTCGATTGACCTGTGCGCCAATTATAGTATTTCTACCAGTCCCAGTTATGATTTCACCTGTGAAGCAAACTGGTTTAAGTGCTTCCTAGCAAGTATTTCTTTGACACAAAAGAAAGGGTACTGAGTTACTAATAAAAGGCAGCAATGATGGCGCAGGGATCAAAAGTGCAAGAATTTCACTCATATTTGTGGCTAAAAATTTATGCGGAGTACAAAATGTATTTCAGAGCAGTAGAAGATTCAGCCAGGGCAACTTCTGCTGTCTCAACAAACAGGTTGATAATAAACCAGCAGTGAGAATGATACTGCAGATCATGTGTGTAATTTCTGGATTTGCAGTCTTCCCTCCATGAAACCAGGTGGAGTAAAAGAAAATGTTTTTCTTAAGTTAACAGCAGTGCCACTTGTTACTGTCACAATCAAAATCTTGGCAGTTAAAAAGCCGATATGAGTATTTTTCAGACCACTTGACCACTTCAACAAACATGAAGAAAATCATCTTTTCAGCTGCTCCCATCCACTGATGAGTTGTTTCACACAATAATAAAGCAAAAGCATAAAGAGCAAGTTAAAATAAAAGCTGTCCGTATGCAGATAAACTGCCTGTTTGCCACTGTGTTTTAATTTGGCATATTTCTTGCTTTAGTCGGTGTCCACTGTAGCATTTTTCCCCACACTTGTTCCTCGTGGGCCAGAAGACGACACTTTTACTGGCCCACAGGGGAAGAAAAAGCTCTTTAATTATTTTATATGCTGCTGGGTGGCTTTTTTGTTATGATAGTCTAATTTATAAGTAGATTTACATTAAAATATAAAGGTGAAAAAATATTTAGCAATTAAAGCTTTAAAATAACTGTAGTAGCAAGTATCTCTGCTAGAAAGAGTGGATGGCTTCTGTTAGCCTGCAGCACAGCTTAACAGAAATCTGCCAAAATTAAAGCTAATGGAAAACTAAACAAGCAGTTTTTTAGCTTTAATTTTAGCTTCGTCTCAATTCAGTTTTGCTGTCACTGTGTAAAATAACCCAGCAGCGGATGGGAGCAGCTGAAAACATCACTTTTCTTCATATTTAAGATTTCTGAACAGGAGGTCTAATGAAGGACTCTTACTGGCTGTGACAACTGCCACTGTCAGCACTACAACACCTGGCTGAATATTTGAACATGCACTCCTAAATACGTTTTACTGTTCTCATGCATCTATTTTTATTCAAAAATGCGAGCAAAACACTCACCGTCAAGCCCTGCCTTCCTGCATTCTTTTCCACGCCAAAAAGGACAATCTCTTTATTTCAATAACCTCTAAGGTGTCCTTTAATGGGAAAACATGGACTGCAAAAAAACACAAAAACTACCTGTCGATGATTGCTCGCTTTAGTCACTTTGATTTGAACATGAACTCTCAAAAGGGACTGTTGGAAATATTAAAGATTAAGCTAGCCAGCAATAAATAAAATAATTAAAATTAGTTCTCTTTCAAACCTCACTCGGTATCTCTCACTATTGGAAGCGCCCTCTGGCGTGACCAATCACGGAAGCTCCACTACCACCACGTCTGGCCAAGACAGACCAATCACTTCAAGGACACGGGGTCCCCCGACCCCCTTTATAACCACTTCTGGCCCCACACCAGGCATTCTTGCTTTCTTCCCCGTGAAGATCATAAGCGCTCCTCAGCTGTCCTGGACCAGGATAATTCACTTAACTGTTCACTGACGCAGCCCATGAACGTGAGTTTTTTTTCTGGTTTCAGGAATAACTATTACGCTGTAATATATATATTTTCCTCCTCTCAACGAGGAGGACGACGTTAACATGGATATCCTCGGAGATGATAACGATGAGGAGGATGCTATTCTCCCTCCTGTCCAGGCATTGCGGCCTGGCAGCTCCATCGGCGGGCAGCAGCCAGGCTGTCCATTAGCTGACCTGCAGCTGAGGATGCAAAGGAGGAGGACAGGGATCTGTATGACGGGAAAATATTGCCCATTCGTCAGGCACCCGCCAAGCAGCTCATGCCCACTGTACTGGCGTGTATGAAGGAGATGAGGTGTTACTGGGCTAAACCCTTTCGCCACAGAGTACCCGTCAAGGGTTACTTTGACCTGGAGATTGCTGACGGTGAGGTTTTGGGGCTTGCCGAACCCCCAGTGGTGGAGTCTGTGGCGTTTCATCTCCATCCAACCCGACGGTCCACACTCACGTCGGCGGGGTCAACCCTCCCAGGTAAAATGGAGCATTTCACAGATTCCCTGTACCAGAAGGTTTATAAATCAGTAGCTCAGTCCATAAAAAACCTTAATGTGGTCGCTCTGCTCTCAGCCTACCAGGCTGAGCTGTTTCAGGACAAGGGCCACCTGCTGGATAAGGCTACCCCAAGTCCTATGGTTTGGGAGAAGATATGTATTCTCCGGGTCTCCAGGGGTGCAGTGCAGGGAGGTGGCTGCGTCATGGGCCTGGTCGTGGCAGGGGAGAGATCGCTATGGCTCAATTTCTCCAGCCTGCCTGACCAAGATAAGCAGGTCATTATGGATTCCCCATACGAGCCGTCACGGGTTAGGGGGTTGTTTGGGGAGGCAGTAACCGCGATGCAGCAGGCTAGCGACCTCAAGAAGAAGCAGGGTGAGGCTTTTGACCTCTGCCGTGCCAGCCATCGCCTGCCCGCCCGGGCTTCGCAGCTATGGCGGCAAGAAGGTGTAATGTAGGCTTCAAGGGCCTGAATCCCCAGCCACCCGAGCAGCAGGCGTCTCACTGTCAGGGTCAGAGAGAGGGGCATTACGGCAAAAAGTCTTTTGCTGCTGTCGCTTCCACACCTGCTGCTACGTCGAGCCAGGGTTCCCACCCTCCACAGGGAAAGAAGCAGCAGTTGACTTAGGGACTGTGGTGGCTGCCAGAAGCTCAGCAGGCAACACTCAAGGAGATCCCTGCCCTGAGCACTCCGGGGACTCGTTCACTGGTCCCTCATCCCCTCAGGAAGCGGAGAGAGGAAGATGTTTTCTCGAGTTCCACTCTAAGCTGTGTAATGACCAACAAGGTTCTCCCCATTCACAGTCAAGGCAGAGCACAAGTTCCCTCAGTGTTCCCCGATTTATTCACCTCCCCACAACGCCTTGTGGGGTCAGTTCAGAGAGATCGGTGTGTGGGGTTCCACACAAAAAAAGCACTTCACATGGTTTTTCAATAAAAATGCCTCTGTCGCAGCCAGGCATAAAGTCGAGGGCGCAGGGTGTTCAAAAAGAAAAAAGCTAGAAAAATCAGAAAGTGCAGGTCAGCCTGTCACCCGAGGACGGCGCAGCTGTACCAGCTTTGGACTTCAATCTCCGGGCCCCTTGGCTGCCAGGGTGGAGGAGTCGCGTGCATGTGCAGTCCATCCATGGGTGTTGGCAGCGGTTACAGACTACAGTTTGCAACAAAACCACCCAGTTTCAATCGTGTAGTGCTTCCAGTGGCTATCGGGGAAGCTGCATGTGCTCTGGAGAGCGAAATCTCCTCTGTATTAAGCCGAGGGGCAATAAGAATTGTACCGGAAGGGGAAATGGATCTAGGGCTTGTATTCAAGACATTTCCTCATTTCAAAAAAGGGGGAGATTGTTGCGTCCCATACTGGATTTATGTTCCCTTAGTTCTCACCTCAGGAAATACTAATTCAGAATGTTGACACAGAACATGGTGTTCCGATCTATTCGACAGGGCGAAACACACAGGCACTGTTACGCAGCCTGTCTGGCTTGGATTTCAGCATAAATCGTGCCAAGAGTGTGCTGTCTCCCACTCAGAATATAGGATATCTAGGCCTCGAAATAAACTCTGTTTCTTTCCAGGCTTTTCTGTCACGAGGTCGCGTGGAAACATTTCGCCAGCACCTCGCTCTGTTTCGCAAGGGCAAATTGGTCTCATTAAGGGCTTGCTTCCGTTTAACGGGGCTGATGGCTTCAGTAATCTCTGTCATCCCTCAGAAACTGTTGAGGATGCAGATGTGAGACATCATCTCAGCCGTATGGTGAGAATTTCCACAGAATGTCCGCTGGCTCTCCGTCACTGGAAAGAACCCAAAGTGTTAACTGTTGGTGTGCCCTTGGGTACAGTTCTGTTAATTGCACAGCCCTAAATGGCAACTGGCCCCAGAGGTTCTGTCGACGGCAGTTTTTCTGGCGTTGAGGTATTTTTTGCCGCTCCTGAAAAATGGTCATGTCTTGGTCAGGACAGACAATACAACAGCGGTGGCATATATAAACAGTCAGGGAGGCACTCACTCTGTGACATTATACAGGCTGGCACACAACCTGATTATGTGGAGCAGCAAAACGTCATTACGCGCAACGTACATTCAAGGTGTGTTGAACACCGCGACGGATCGGTTCTCCAGAGGGGATCTACGGTACGGGGAGTGGAGACTCAATCCCGAAATAGTCCACCAGCTGTGGGACAGGTTCTGCCAGGCATCAGTAGATCTGTTCGCATCGCGCAAAAACGCGCAATGTCCTCTCTTCTTTTCATTAAGAAACGAGGGCGCGCCATTAGGCGAGGACGCACTAGCGCACCCATGGCCATGGGTGCTGCTGTATGCATTTCCCCCCCTGAGCCTCATACCATCGGTACTGAGCATGGTGAGGGAGCATCTGTCTCTGATTTTAATAGCTCCTTACTGGCCCAGCAGGCCATGGATGGCGGAGCTAGCCTGTCTGCTCCACAGTCAGCCATGGGCACTGCCTTTGCACAGGGGCCAGGTGTCACAGGCACACGGGCAGATTTTTCGTCCACATCCAGAGCGGTTGGCTCTCTGGGCCTGGCACGTGAAAGGCTGAATTTAAATGAGTCTGGTCTCCCTCTGAGGGTGATTGAGACCATTCAGAGTGCAAGAGCTCTATCCACAAGCTCACTTTGTGATGGCAAATGTCGTGTATTGAGAGATGGTGCACAGCTAGGAATATAATTCCTCATCAGTGCTCTGTTCCAAATGTGTTATGCTTCCTTCAGGATTTGCTAGATAAGGGAAGAGCATTTTCCACTTAGTTTTTCCACTATTAAAGTGTATTTAGCTGCAATTTCAGCCTGTCATGTTGGCTTTGGTAACGTACCAATTGGTCAGCATTCTCTGATAAGGAGGTTCATGAAGGGGGCCCATAGGCTGAGGCCTGCTGTTAGGCCTGTTGTTCCCCCCTGGGATTTACCCACAGTTTTAAAGGCACTCTCAGGGGTGCCTTTAGAGTGTATTGACTTAAAGGCACCTTCACTCAAAACTGTTGTATTGCTGGCTTTGGCTTCAGCAAAAAGGATTAGTGAGTTGCATGCTTTATCAGCACACTTCCTGTCTACAGTTTTCCCAACTATAGTAAGGTGGCTCTGCACCCTAACCCTGCCTTCATGCCTAAGGTTAGGGAATCTACCTATAGCTGCCCTACACTGAATCTATTAGCTTTTCACCTTCCACCATTTGCTGATGAGAGCCAGAGGTGGCTTAATTCACTTTGTCCTGTCTGAGCATTACGCATTGATCTCAACAGGACTAAGGGGTTTAGGGTGTTTCTGTGGGGGACATCTGTGCAGCTGCTAGTTGGGCATCCCCACACACATTTGTTAGGTTTTATTGCCTCAATGTGACTGCACCCTCACTGGCACACTCAGTACTTAGTGTGGGTTCTTAAAGACAGGCTGACCTTTGTATTTGGTGTTGACCTGCCTGGGTCGAGGAGTTATAGGCTTCAGAGCATGCAATCCGGGAGTGGGCTATATCACCCAATGTGAGATACCGAGTGAGGTTTGAAAGAGAACATTTGGTTATTAGTGTAACCCCTGTTCTCTGAAAACTGAATGAGGCATCTCATCACACTGCCCTACTTGCATGGGCACATGGAGGAAATACTTTGTGAATGGCTGGGGCCAGAGGTGGTTATAAAGGGGGTTGGGGGACACCATGTCCTTCAAGTGATTGGTCTGTCTTGGACAGAAGTGGTGGTAGTGGAGCATCCATGACTGGTCACGCCAGAGGGCGCTTCCCATCGTGAGATACCTCACTTGGTTTTCAGAGAACCAGGGTTACACTAGGAACCAAACACTTTTTACTTTCTTTTTTTTTTTTTGCAGGACAGTAAAACTCAGCCAGCCAAAGGAGCCAGTGGGGGAAAATGTTATACTGAACACTGAGACTAAATGATTTAAAAGAAAAAAAAACCACCAGCACTAATGAGAACCTCCATCAAGATTTTACAACTGCCAAACATCTGTGCCTTTGTTACTGTAGAATATTTTATAGTAACGTTTAGGCACACTCTCTGCTTTCTGTGTTTATACCTGACAAATGTCATGAGGGTTTGTAGGTCACGTTTTCAACATCACTCTCTCTTCCCCAAGGCCCAATTGGTTGATCACTTCCACAACATTTGACCTCAGTGTAACACAGAGGGAGGAGGGAAAAAAACACCACTGGAAACACCTTCTTTTCTATCCTGCTTGTAAAGTGTTGGTAATCCGCTCCAACAATCAGGCGCCTGTCCCTGACACGGGCCCTCGCTGTGTTCGCATACAAAGCAGAAAAAGAATGGTGTGGCTGTAAAGCCGGTGACCTTTGATCCACATAATGACACAGTGTCACTGCTGCTGTGATGAATGGGGCTAAGCACAAGCCTTCATCAACTCACGTCAATAAACGAAACATCTGTCTGTGTGATAAATTTTGCATCCAACATCTTAAAAACTGTTTGACAACTGAAACCTGAACACAACTTGTGTAACTAGATGATATGTCACGTAGTAACCAATGATTGGGTGTGGGTTTCTGTGTTTTCATGTCACCATGTGTGCTTCAGTGCTAAATTCTCCTTGATGTATTTTTCTGTTTCTGTTCTCACACACTTAAATGACTCTAAAATATTGACACAACACAGTCTTGGCTACAGCCCTTTTTCCAAGCCACTGCTCTATAATGCTGACGTGCTGGTTTTATAACCTCTACACCTGACAAAAATCACCACACACATAAATAAAAGACAGCTGTGGTGCTGTGATTTCAACTATATTTACATATAAAATGATTTCCAAAGTTATAAATGCCAGAAAGTCTCATTCTTGTCTATGTCAGCTGCCCTGCGGTCACCTGCCTGCTCCCACTGGGGCTGAACTGCTCTCACCTCACAGAGCTCTTCCTGAAAGGGCTGTGGTCTGAAGCAGTTTCTGCAGATTTAAAACTACAGACACTGTAGGAGCTTACATGGTAAACAGCTAAAAAATCTTCAAGGCGTTTTAGGCACAGAATAACAGGTGTTTTTGATGGTAAAGCCTATGTCACGTCCACTGCAGAAAGCTTTTGGGGTACAGATTTGGGTGAAGAGTGCAACAGGCAGCACTGGACTCGTGTTCTGCACTGCAGCTACGAGACAAGTGGCAGAGAGCTGAAAGTAGACCATGTGAAAGCCCATGAGCAATCTGGAGATAAAAGCAGATGAAGGCAAACACTAATAATCCTTCCACAGGTTCACTTACAGAAACCTTGCCAGTTTTACTTTCTCTAGAGAGATCTTACTGACCTAAGGCTCTCCTTTAATCATCCTGGCTCGAGCTGAACTAAACTGATTGGGTTTTGCGTTTAGGGAGGGGCAAATGTTCACTGCTGTACAGGAAAATGGATGCACTGGATTGATAACAAGACAAAAAATTAAAAACAAGTAATTTGTAGCAAAAACTAATGCAAAAATAGTAATCATTTGATCTGGATTGTTTTGTTTTTATAAATTATTAACAAAATTAAAATTCAACACTTGAAACCACTTTGTGAGAACACGTAACACCTACATTGACTTGATATATAAGCTGACCCATCGCACAACAAATTACACAGATACCAGGCTGTAATATAAGCTAAAATATTCTTCTATTTAGCTCAAAATCTGGGAAATTCTTGTGTTAGACTAGCCAGAACACTACACACTCACTCTCTCTGGTCAGAAACTCTCCCTATTACATCGACAGGCTTCAAATGTGAAGTTGAAAGCATGCAAACTTGGACCACTAGCCACAAATATAAATACGAATCAAATGACAAAGAAGAACCACACAGAGCAAACACTGAACTTGCAAAAATGACAGTTGCAGTGACGTTAATCTAAACTGTTTTAATCTTCAGGATCCTCAGACAGGAAACACTAATGTTATTAAGGTAATCATCATACAAATGGTTAGGTCAACACAATATGTTCACAATATGTGCCTTGGTTTTGGTTTGTAAAAAATATAATAATAATAATAGCAATACTTTTGACACTTAAAAATTTGGACAGCTTTTGTTCTGAGGGTTGAGACAGACTCTATTAATTGTCCTGCTCTGATAAAGAAAAAAGATGCAGATGTTGAGCCCTGCAGTGATGGCTGTTTATCATCATACATTATCTAAATATTAATTAAGTTGGGTTTTTGTTAATCCTGGTTTTTGTTAATCCTGGACCCAAATTGGTCATCAATTCGAATTGCCCATTATTTCTAGCTGGCCACCCAAATGTAGCAGAACAAAACCAGCTCTGACAACC
>VUQS01002491.1:21619-32073 GCA_015108495.1 Heterochromis multidens | reverse complement strand
AAAAAAAAATATAAAAAAATTTTTTTTTTTTTTTTTTTTACCAAAGAGATGCATAATGCAGACTGACTTCAAAGTCAAAATGCAAGGATTTAGACAAAGTTATCCATCATTTTATAACTGAACTGTAGGCCTACAAACGAAGGCTGATTACCACCACAGATCCCTCAGAGCAACATGAGTTATCATTGTTTAACTGAAAATGGATTTACATGTAGTTATTGCTTGGTTTGTGTACATGAAGGGTCCCGAGGAAGTTGTGTGGCAGTTCTGATCCCACTTCTTCCATCTTCTTTTCTTGTTAGTATATATAAGGGAAGATCCTGTAAGGGACACGTCGACAGTATGTGTCCCAAGCTAGCCCGTATTTTGCCCTACACTGTCTCTCATCACGGGCCTCTCGGTGAATCAGCAAAATGGTGAAGTATATGACGTAGAAGTAAGGCAGAAGATGTGAGAATCCTACAGAATAAAGAGGCATACATAAACTGTGACAAGTATAAATGACAAAAAACACAAGACTATAACATATGATTCATTAATAAATGGTGGAATAAAAACTAGTACCTTCTTTTGGT
This sequence comes from Heterochromis multidens, assembly GCA_015108495.1. Taxonomy (NCBI): domain Eukaryota; kingdom Metazoa; phylum Chordata; class Actinopteri; order Cichliformes; family Cichlidae; genus Heterochromis; species Heterochromis multidens. The sequence goes on along the minus strand of VUQS01002491.1, from coordinate 31,498 downwards.
ATTGACATCAGCATTTATGATTTACATAAAACAAGCTGCAATCAAGTGTCCAGCCTCCTCTGCAAATAGCAGCAGACTTTCTATTCAGTCTGTACTATACAAAAGCCCTGCACTCAATACCAGTCTGATTAAGCTCTTAATATTCAGTGTTGATTCATCACAGTAATCTGTTTTTTGAGACTGCACTTAGTGTTTTAGACCAGTACCACTTGTCCCTTTAGTCAGCATTTCCTCAGTCCAGGTCTACAAGGGACCACTGAGCCTGTTAGTTAGGGCAGCTTTCACCTGTCATCATATTTTTTCTGAGTGCATAATTTTGCAGTTTGTGACTTGTGCTACAGCGATAAAAAAGAAAAAAACAAAAAGCAGAAATTCCTTCATTATCAATAAATGTTTGTCATTCACATTTGGGGTTGGGGACTTGCTAGTGAATACAAACTTAAAGATTTAAAACTGACCATTTGGATGTATCATCACAACAAAAACTAAACATTATGACTTTCACTAAGGGTTACTGTTATTTGCAGCAGGGCAGCAGTATTGTATTGCAACTTGTTTGTTCTGTACTGACAGAAATGAGAGATTCATAATGAAGAGGTCTACACTTCTTCAATTCTGATAAAGTCTTTATGTGCATGCCAAAGTAAAGTTTCAGATTAAAAAAACTGGATTTCATAGTGGATCATTAACACCACCAGCCATCATTATCTATTCTAATAATAAACATGGCTGAAGATGATTAATACTCAGCCTGACATTAATCTCTTATCCATGACTTCACCCACATTTTCTAAAAAAAAAAAAACTGTTATGTCAGCGTGGCCTTCTAGCAAAACAAGCAAGGCAGTGGGCTTTTAAGATGTCTTACCACACGGAAGGGACCACGCAAGGGCCATGAGGAGGTCACCAAGGTAATTGGGATGACGAACAAGACCCCACCAGCCGGACACCAGCAGCCGCTTCCCTGTTGCTGTGGCAATGGTCTCCAGTCCTGTGAGGAGTTGTAAAACACAGAGATATTTTTGAATAAGATTTACCAACCAGCTGTCTCCCTCCCCACTCTGATATGAGGAGGAAATTTATGAAAAATAAAAAATAAAATACTTTATCTCAGTGTGTTAAAAGATAAGAAGGGGGAAATAAGGGGGGAAAAAACTGACTTGCAACACTTGGATGAATGGGGTCCCGCCTGAACTGATTCTTCTGTGAGTTGGATTTTCTGAAAATGTAATATCCAATACCTGATGGCAAAGGAAAAAAAACCAAAACAGGTTCATTTTTCATTTTCAGCGCAACAGAAAAGAGCTGACACATGATTACCATTCAGTGCTATTATAGCTGCAGCCTTGAGTGAACTTAGGGCCTGTGGGTGCACAACCAGGAATGCTGCCTGCAGGCCGTATGTGAAGGGAACCCAGGCCAGATCACCGAAGACCAGCATGAAACCAAAACCATCATGCACGATGTCCATGGTGGTCAGAACAGCCTCCTGTTACAACAAAGTGAAGCAGACATTATATAAAAGTAGTTAAAAGTGAAAAAGACACAGGTATCAGTGTGACTCTCACCTCATTCCACAGAGCGTCTGCCACATACAGCAGCTGGAAACTGTTGACCAGAATCATGGCGAGGGAGGGGGAACCTCGGAGCTCCACCTCCTTCATCAGCATGCCGAGGTTAATGACCACCTGAGGGGTCGTGAATAATGATGAACATAAGTGGGGCTGCGTGTTTCGTTTGCATTGACAGACATGAGATTCACAACTAAAAAAAAGTAAGCTATCATTATTCTGCTGTTTATTTTTGCGATAAATAAAAGCCTCTTTTAGCTGCTCTCTTATTCACAAGGGGTCACTACAGTGGATGGATCTGCATATTTGATTTGGCAGGTGAGGGATTTGCATCTCCTCCCAGTCTCAAACCAGGACTCCTTCGTGTGTTAGGCGAATGTATTAACCACTACACCAAGGAGCCACTATTTTTAGGAATAATAATCTGCCAAATAATGTCTCACTTAATTGATTCTTTCTTCTGTGTGTGAAATGTTGGAGACTTTTGAAATTACACATCCCATTCTCTGTCATTTTAAGTAAAAAAATTCCTTCTCTGATAAATTGATTATAAATATACAGTAAACACGTTATCTGTGTTTAGGTAAATTCAATTTGATATAAGATGATACATGATATACTATATTAAATGTCAAGTCTTAGCCTTTACCACCCCACAATCCACAAGACTCCTCATCAGTGTATGCACTCCTCAGTACATGAGGTCATTCGCAGGTCTTGTGTGCAAATTGAGAATGAATCTAACTTCTGATTTTGGCAAACCAGCCATGTCCTCTAACAAGTTCTTGCCTGTTTTTTGAGCTTCCTCGTTATCTTCTTCACCTCCTCTGAGAGACAACCTCAATCTGAATGACAACTTGCAATCAACTCTGGGTCACATGTGAGGTCTTTTGTGCAAATGTCCAATTACATTTTAACCACTGCAATTCAGGGCGACATGTGTTTAACCATATCTCGCACACAGTCTTTTCAGTGTTCAAATGAAAACCCAGACTAGGCACTGTAATCCATTATTTTATGTCAAACTGAAGTGCAGAGTCTAGGGAACAAAAAAATTTGCAAATAATTACAGCATACATGCCAATCAATTGTCTGTCATTTGGACTAATCGAATAAATGATTAACAAATGCATTATCACACTCCAAATGCTTTCTGAGTGAAGGATACTCAGTAATTGCATTCACTCCCCCAGACAGTTGTCATTTCTGTTCCCTGTGAAAAAAATCCATATATCGTGTACATTTTTCTGACTTGATGATACATGTGAATGCATAAACACAATGAATATTTCATACTGTAGCTATAAACACTCCCATAACTCAAGCGGCATTATTAAATATGAAGCTGATTTATATCTAAAGAAGCAATATTTGGCATTATTATTCCAAATTCCAAGGAATCCATTAAATTATTAAGAAAGCCTTTTGTGGTTTAATATTTGGTACTTTATCAGCAACTATGAAATACTAAACGTTAAAAGAAAGTAGTTTGGACATTGAACAGGAAATGAAAATATCCCACACAGTGTCTGTAGCCAGTTGGTGGAGGCTTTTTCTGGGTTCTCCCACGCACGTGGATTTAAAACATTCACATGTGCAAAGGTTTTTCCTTTGTACACTGTAAATACAAAGGAAAACGACTGCTTACATCAGTGTTTTACAGAGTGACTTTAACCTTCTGCTGTCTCAGTGTTGTAGTTTTTGTGACTAGTGATGACAATGAGAACCTTGTTGTCATTTTAGGAATCTTACTTGAGATTCCTAAAATGACAACAAGGTTCACTTGAGTCTGATGACTCAGACACAGATAGTTGCGTGCTCCCCCGTCCTCCAGCAAATGTCTTACTGTGTTCATCTGGGAGAAAAGCTTCTGATTGTGACTGTGTCAAACTCACAGACTGCAAATTATTATGGAAGATCAGAGGAGAGCAATATCGCCACCTGTTGGTGGTGTTGGGTTCTCAGACAGAAATGACCATAACTGTCAATTGATGCATTTAGCGTGAAACTGGAAGGACTCTGCATACTTACAAATATATCCCAACAGATTTAGACATTTGTCAGTTTTTTTTCTGTTGTCTGTCATTAAATTACAATAAATACACTAAAATAAAAAGGATCTTGGCATCTAGTCAGAGACAATTTTCTAATTTGTGACTTACAGGATACCATATCTATAAACCTTTTACCTAAAATACTAATGTGTCTGGATTTTGAACTTTCAACAATGGTAAAGTGAGCTAATTAGTTCGCTCCTCCAGGTAAACTCACCCAGCCAATCAAACCTGGTCTGAGCTCACAGAAATACTTCAGGTCAAAATCTCCAATCCGGGGGTTTAGCTCCCGTCCGATGAAGAAGTCATAGAGGGGATTTCCTAAATCATATCAAAGAGACAAATGGGTTAAATAAAAAAAAAAATCACATGCTCTAATTACATGTTTGTCAGTGATTTTGTTAGGTAATTGCTTTTTCAGGTCAAAAGCTGTTACTGTGTAATAGTTTTTGACTACACTGTATGTATGATGTATTTTCACTAGAGTCTTTTGGACATGTCATGCAAGGAAAGCTGTAATAAATAGCTTTAATTTATGGCTCCATTTAGATGCGTCAATGCAAGAGTGCACATACTGTGCATGCTGGCTCCTGGGGCTGGCTGCTACTCAGAGACAAAGCCATTGTTAACAGTATTAGTTCCACCTGTACTTTCTCCAACCTAAATTCTGTATAAATGTAACATCTCAGCATGCCTGTAAAAACATGCTGTAGTAGCAGAGAATAATCTTTTCAGAGTCTGAACCACAGAACTGGATGTTTTCTGCGTTGAGATGCAGCCGAGCACAGTGTAGCCAGTACAGGAAGGTTAGCTTACTTGAAAGCTTACTTGATGCATGATGCCTACAAGCTCCCGTTGAGCATGGCTGTTAGATAATTACCCACAGGAATACCCAAATCCTGCAGCAAACAATAAAACAGGCCTGTAAAGGCACTGAACACTGCCAACTGCTGGGTTCAAACAGTGCTTTAGCATGGATTCAACCTTTATTAATGATCCTCAACATCTCACCTGTGTTTCCCCCCAAAGCAAGTGCATGGGAAGGAGCCCAAAAGGAGCGGATGTAGAGGTAGATGGAGAACAGGAATGACACTGCTATTGCACATACTGCCAAAGGCAACAGCAGCTCAAACATATACCCCAGAGGAGCCCCGAGCCCCAGTAACAACATCAGGAACAAACTGCTCATGCACAGGCCATGAAAACCTGAGGGAGGGAAACAAACAAAACTAAATGTTGTCGCCTGGAGGAGAGAGATAAGCAGACTGACAGAGGCTTTTATGGAAAAAAAGGTAAAAGTTGGAAGAGGTGAGAATTATGTAACTTCAGGAAACTTTAAGATCAGACCAGGCAGAGAGTACATGGTTTTTAGATTTAATTTTTTTAAACCAAATTTACTACAGTCAGCAATACAATTGTGAACAACACATTTGTAGTCAAAACATGTGTAATACTTAAGTATAGCTGTGAAATATCACAAATAGTGCTGCAGGACTAGAAATCCTTCCACACTTAAGACTAAGATTGAAATCTGTTTCTTTAATGCATATAGATTCAGTCCTAAATACAAATACTTTTAGTTATATAACTCCCTGCTTAACAATACCATTTATGGGATACTTGAGGCGTGTTCCATCTCTGAGCACTAATCCTTCAGAAACCTGCAGGCAATGAACAGAATACAACATAAATCATGTGCTGCATACCTATTAGCTAACTACAGTGTGCTAAGGTCAGTCAAAGAAAATAACAGTCAAACAATTTCTGATTGGAAATCTTATATATTTTTTTATAGCTGACCATACTTCAGTAATCAGAGTTCTGCTGTTCATGTAACAAATACCAAATATATCACATAAAAAGTTGGGTGATATGGCAGACATTAATATTACTATAGAAAATATCTACAAAATCACATATGAAGTTATGACTTGGTGTTCAGTGGAAGTGCCAGTGTCTCACCTTCATGCATTACCTCAAAAAAGAAAGAATGCAACAATATTAAGAGAAGCTTATCAAGTCAAACCATTTTTTAAGGTGCACTGTTAAAGCACCTTGAGGCAACTGTTGTTGTAATTTGGTGCTATATAAATAAAATTGAATTGAATTGAATTTTCATAACTTTTACTCAATGTCAGTATTTATCTTAAAACTCTTGTAGCAATAATAGCTAAATAGGTTGTAGTGATCAAAACGTCACTGTAAGACTAGTGTCATGTGAATAATAAAGTTTTCACAGGACATTATGCAGTCCTGTGAAAAACTAAGTACATCCTCACAGCTTCCATAGGAATTAAGAGGGTAAGTAGCAGCCATTTGCTGCTAATCAAATGCACTTGATTAACTGATCATCAGCCAGTGTGACCACCTTTATCAAAGCAGAAATCCTGTGTAGTTTGCTGGTCTGGAGCATTCAGGTGTGTGTTAACACAATGCCACAATCTTCCCAGGAGTGGATGTCCCAGCAAATTCACCCCAAGGTCAGACCATGCAATGCTCAGAGAAATTCCAAAAAACCCAAGAGCTACATCTCAGACTCTACAGGCCTCAGTTAGCATGTTAAATGCTAAAGTTCATGACAGTACAGTTAGAAACAGACTGAACAAGTATGGCTTGTTTGGAAGGGTTGAAAGGAATATGGCAGCATGGCTTAGGTTCGCAAAGTTGCATCTGGACCAACCACAAAACTTCTGGACTTGTCAGACCAAAGTGGAGATGTCTGGCCATAATGCACAGCTTCACATTTGGAGAAAACCAGACACCTCATACCAACTGTCAACACGGTGGTGGAGAGGTGATGATTTTGGTTTGTTTTGCAGTCACAGGACCTGGGCACCTTGCAGTCACTGAGTTAACCGTGAACTCCTCTGTATACCAAAGTATTATAGAGTCAAATGTGAGGCCATCTGTCCGACAGAAGTCCAGACCTCAACCTGATTGAAATGTGGTGGTGGGACCTTAAGAGAGCTGTGAAAGGATGAATGCCTACAGACTTCAATGTACTGAAACAACATTGTGAAGAAGAGTGGGTCAAAATTAGTCCACAATGAGAGACTGATAAGTCATAAAGAAAACAAATATTTCAAATTATTGCTGCTGGTGGTTCTACAAGCTACTGAATCATGGGGTAAACTTTTTCACAGGACTGTTTATAAACTTTTATGAAAGTTAATTTCATAAATAATTCAACCCACCCTTACTCATTTCTCTGCATTAAGAAATTTGATCATATCAGCCTCATGTGTTCTGGTGCAAATAATGTTATAGCAGTTTTTTTGTTTTTTTTTTTTTTTACTTGTGGTCTTGTTACAGTAAAACATAAAGAATTAAATGCAACGTGCCATCATCCCCTAATTACCACCCGTACCACCGCCACAGTGGTTGCTCAACAAAAATTATGAAGTCACATTTTAACAACTTATTTTTGTTAATCTCTTCTCAGACATGGGAAACACATGATTCAGTGTAACACTAGCTTCATCCGTCTGTTAAAGTGACAGCATTCTGTCAGTCAGACACAGTTCACTTTCAGGTTAATGTTCCTCACGGCTTCATTCAGACATTCCCACACCACTGATGGAGCAAGCCACGGTAGATTTGTGGGAGATTTGACAGTACATCAAGTCACATAATGCATGGGATTAGATTTATCTGAACTTTTCTTTACTTACTAATAGTTGCTTTGATAATTATAAAGGACACATCCTGTATGTATAAATATTGGAATCTATAGACACAGACAATCTATTGCTGCAGATGAACTCTGTCTCTCTGTCAGGGATAATTTATTATAAGTAATTACTTAAGATACTGCTGTTGTGCTGTGTACCTAAATGCATGCAACTTTTGCTCTGAAGAATATGGAAGGACCCTGCTGCAATGTGATGCTTCAAGTATGTAATAAACTGAGAACAATAACTTCTGAAAACTACTTGAAAGAAGAAGCCGACTTCTGCTCCGGTCATCGTTTTGTCAAAACTGATTTCATTAATGAGGAGTCTTGCTATTGTAACCTTAAAAAAGTAAAGTCTTTACTATAACACTGTATTTTATAAACTTTTCAGTCTATAATAGATGAGAAATTGTAGAGCAAAGCAAATGAGGGGTGCAGGTCTGAAAGAGGCTTTACTAATTACAGTTTACTTAACTCATTTAACCAAGAGGATGATCACAGTGACTGAAACTTAACAGAGAATAACTGTCTTCTGATTTATTAGTATTAATTATCACCTGCAGCATGTCCTAAACCTATGTTTATGACTGATTATACACATGCACTAAGATCATGAAGCCACAGCTGGTTTTACTATAAGTTTCACATTGAACTGGGCTGATGAACATGTCATACCTTTCCTAATGGCATCAAATAGATGATTGCATGCAGAGCAAACCATCCCAGCAGAAGCATGGGGGCCAGGGGGTCCCATAGTTGGTCAGTTGAGGGGAGGGGAGACGGCCATTGGAACAAACTGGCCTCGGGAGATCGACTCACACAGATCAGAAACAACACTGTCAACGGAAGAAAGATGGGAATGCATACAGCACCTGAAAGACGAATACAGATAAAAGTCAGACAAAAGTAAGATGACAGGCTAGGTGTGTGTTTAGACAAGATGGCTAACACAGCAGAGCAAGAAACAGAAGCACTGTACGCGTGAAAAGAAGTGAAACAGCATCAGTGGAAATTTTCAGAACGGAGCACATTCTGACCAGTGAGATGAGACATTTTAGCACATTAATAATGCAAATGCATGTAAGCTGTGAAGATCCTAATAACTGCAAAACAATTAAGTCAGCTGACTGTAAACATCAGTACTGTCAGAGGTGAAGTCTGGGGTAAGTTTAACTGGAAAAGCAAGAAACAAAGCATCGTGCACACATCCTGTTTCCTCTTTTAATTTCACTTCAGCAAGGATAAATCTAACGTAGGTGGCCGCGATGATTCTCGATTAGAGCTGCAATGATGGAGATGATGCTGTGATGCCAATGATCATTACTACAGTGAAACATCCAACATCTTATTAGTTTTATTGAGACATCCATCTTATGGTCCACTAAACAAACTGCACAATTTAATAAAACAACACATCTCTTGGCAGTGTCTGACTGTGCATCATAAATAGCGCATTAGTGTAAATGTTCTTTTGTATGTCAGCTGACAATATCACCACCGTTTATTTCTTCTTTTTATGAAATCAGGATTCTCTAAACTTTCATCTCCTATCTAATTTGTATATAAAAGCAGTATTTAGCTGCAGGGCAACCCAGGTAATGTGATTGTTCTGCATTTGTAGATAGCAGTATGAACACCAGAGTGCATGAATCAAAGGAAAGAAAAGCTTTTGCTTATTTATTTATTTATTCATTTATTTGGTTTAGTGCAGCAATGGCCCATTTTGCTGTCTAATGCTGTAAACATGGTACCGCAATATCAAATAAAACCAAAGCTAGCTATGGTAGCGCAAGATTAGGACACACTACTATGACTTACCCAGGATTCCTCCAAATTCCCTCTCTGTGCCATGGGACAGTTTGTGTTTGAGTGCTTGGCTGTTTGGTCTCATGACTGTGTTCCTATGGAAAAAAGGAAAGCAGACAATATATTAGTTAAAAGAAGGTAAAAATGACAACATTACTTTACATAAATTTTAACAACTATAATAACCCCTGATAGACTGCATTGTTATTAAGAACCTCTTTAATCAGGCCATGGATGCTGTAACTTTTACCAAGTTTTAAATCCTTGTTCAAGCCTTAACATACTTTTTCTTTGAGTATTTCCATGGTATTGCTATTATGCATTTTTTTACTCCAGTAGCCTACCAGAAATCAATACTGGAAAATTATTTAATACAGAAGATATGATCAGAAAACACACTGTAATATGAATACTTATTACTGATAACATATCCTGCAAACCCACAGAGGCCCTACTCAGGTTTAACTGAGATTTACATCAACCTATACTAATAAGAATGTATTTGAACTCATCCTGCAACAAAGCTGTCAGGAAAGTGAAGCAGACTTCAAAGACGTCCTTTACTTCAGTAAAATCTAAAGCAGAGTGCTTTCTCTTGTAGTAGAGTATTTTTTTTTATATGATTCTACTTTTACCTGAGTAGCACTTCTTCCACTGGTGCATACTTGTCAGAGTATCCTTGATGTAAACCCCTCACACTGAATGGCAAAGCCATAATAATGGTGCATTCAAATACTCTACAGGAATTCTAAATGTAGGCCACTAAACAAACTTG
>VUQS01002491.1:0-11299 GCA_015108495.1 Heterochromis multidens | reverse complement strand
CTCTCTGTCACTTGCACGGCAGAGTAGGAGGGTGCAGACGCCTGTCGGGCGAAGAAAGATGCAGCTCTTTTGGGCTTCAAGCGTTTGATTTCTTTTCCTAAAAGACAAAAATGGACAGATGCTGAAAAATTCTCAGACATGGTGAGATGGTCTTGCCACAGAAGGAGCTCACTCTAGAAAGGATATGCTGCTGCTATTAAACAAGTTTGGGACTCACCGTTGTCAACGTAGCTGATGGTGTTGAGCGACTGGACTCGACTGCACACAACGCTGCCTTGCCTGTGCAACATCCCACGCCGTCCTCCACGTCCATTCTTGCTCCCGTCTTCCTGCCTGGCGGGCTGCTGAGACAAACTCACCTCGCCATCCATCTCGGCTGCAGCTCCCCCCTCAGACGCAGACTTAAGCTCCACACAGAACTCAATGAAGCCGCTCATTAGCTCCGCCTGGTTGGCAGAAAAACGATAAGTGCTCGTAATCAACAGCTGTAGTCTACTGTTTAATGGCCCACTAGAGAACCCAGATACACAAGGTTAACACTACCATCCTAAGATTAGAGCCTGGTGTGATTATGCTTAATTGCATCTACTATTAGGTAACAACTTTTCGGTGCCACGACCACTGAATGAGGATGATATACCTTAAACACAAAAATGACTTGATATCTTTTAGGTTTCAACACCTATATCAAGTGTTAAAAATAAATATGCACAGCTGCTTCATTCAGTCCTGAAAATCTCAAAAACAGCAGGTGCTCTTGAGAAGTGACAGCATATTCATTTGTCCCTGTTGAAAACATCTCAAGTGGGAGATGCGTAAGAGGACTACACCTGACAGCCGCAAGATGTGCTTGAATAGAGCAGAGACAGTGGAGATATTCACACCAAACTATTTCATTTAATTTCATAAAAGGTTTCCAACAGCCAGCCTCGATAGTTGGAGATCATGGATACAAGCGGCGGAAATGAGCTTCCTCCGAAGGGTGGCTGGCCTCTCCTTTAGAGATAGGGTGAGGAGTTCAGGCATTCAGGAGGGACTCAGAGTAGAGCTGCTACTCCTCTGTATCAAAAGGAGCCAGCTGAGGTGGTTTAGGCATCTGACAAGGATGCCTCTTGGGTAAGGTGTTCTGGGCATGTCCTACCAGGAGGAGACCCTGGGGTTAGCCCAGGACACGCTGGAGAGATTATATCTCTGGCCCGGCCCCAGATAAGTGGAAGAAAATGGATGGATGGATGGAAAAAGTTTCCTACCTGTTTTGAGTAGATCTTTAGCAACTTGTTGACAGGAGTGCCATCTTCATCTCCATCAAACTCCAGCCACAGAATGTGTGAATCCCCCTCTTCCTCAGGGTAGCTGTGGTCCCAGGAGAGCTCACTAAAGCGCAGGCCGAGCAGCACGTGCTGCGAGAAAACAGTTTCAACAACAGGAACCATGAGAAACAGAGTGAAAAACATGACATGTGCTGCGGTTTTACAAAGGTATGAACCACTGCTCACCTTCTCTTTGACATCCATCACATAAACACCCTCCAGGCAGATCCCAATGTTGACAGCTTTACGTTTTCCCCTATGCAGGATCCCTTGTGCTGGTTTGTCAATCTCCCCAAAGAAGAAAGCGCACCTGTTTTTGTATTTAATGTTAATTACTTGCCTTATGTTGAAAAATACAGTGCATACATGTCTCATTATGCTAATTCATACCCATAATAAGGCAGTGTGTGACACGTGTTGAGGTACTGGTGCAGGAGCTGTGTGGGCTCAGGAGAGCTTCCGGCAGACGTGCTGATCTTTCTGTACTCCTCCAAAAGGTTCTGCTCCAGCCCGACCTGACGGCTCGACTTCCCTCGCAGAGTAGAGAACAAACCTCCACTCCCCATGGTGACATGTGCAGGTAGATAAGAAGACAGCTTCTTCTCCCTGTGGGAAACAGAGGACAGAGGTTTGTGTTTGATGTATCAGATCTGTGAAGTATTTTCTCCTGTCTTCTTTTCTTTCCTAATTTACCCAACTGTCAATCTTTCTTCCTTTCATGTTAGTCTTCTTTAAATGTTCTTTGCAACATGTCTTATTGCGACTTTGGTGAGACCAAAGGCCAAAATGCATTCATCTCCCAATTAAGTTGTTTAGAGTGTATTTCAAGTTTTGACCTTGCCTCCTCAAATGTTGCCACTTACATTCTTAGATAAACAAACTCCTCGAGTGCAAGAGAACTACTTCCCTTATAGAACAACATACAATTATGTAGACATCTTCAGAAAAAGAGCATCTATATTTATAATAAGCCATAAACAGACTTCAAAGAATGATTACCAAGCTTTTTTGATTTTGCTCTACTTTGGACAGTTAACGTGCAAGTTATGTGTGAAGGACAAGGCAATTATCTTGTCTCATCTTTGGACTTTCTGGGGTGCAGCATTATTGTTTGTGTTCATGCAGCAAGGATATCAAATCATCTTTTGTTGTATAATAATTGTGGATCACTCGGTAAAGGGCTGCGAAACAGCTGGAAGGAAGTTGAGACACCAGATAACCACAAACACAAAGTCAGATATTGCAACACCATAAGCAAAAACCTCCTTAAGAAATCTATCAATATGCATGTTTTTGTAGCTGTAGGTGCCCACATTAACAGAGTTACACTTCTTAATACTGCAGTACTCTATGTACAGTGTCAATTCTTAGTACTTTAATTGCAGTTGATCTTAAAAGGCCAGACAGAGAAGAAACCCATAATGAAGGTTCTCATTAGAAAAGCCATTTTGTGCCTTCTTTTACTTGCCTTCTCAAACAAAAGAAGGACTGCTGACCTTTTTCAAACTGTCTGTGTACCTTTCACAGGACTGCATCACATTGTCACTGATTATAGTGAAGCACTCAAACCTGCTCAGTCTACCAGATGCCTAATTTAGAAATATGTGGGTTGAGGGAAATGCTTTGGGTGGTGCTTTTTACATTGTTTAGTTTTTCTACTACATTAAGCTGTACAGCAGAGAGGCAGCCTCGCTAAGTTTAACAAATTTATAAACGGCAGAGTCACACTTAAAAATATCCAAAAATTGGAAGACAGATACTTCTTCATTTTGTGAAAACAGCAAACTGTGTGAATGTGTGCTAGAGTATACAAACAGTTAGTCAGATTAAGTAAGGATTTGTTTTCCCAAAAAAGGCACACAGCTGGCTCACTTTCACAGGTATATATATTAACTTTACTGACTCTGCAGTTTCCTTCTCTTCTAGCTATCCCTTAAGAAAAATAAACGATTAGCAATCCCACTAAATTACCCAGGACTTAAGCAAGGAAAAATTCTTTGTCTGAAATATTTTGGGTGGAGGGAAAAATATGTTTATTTACATCATGTGGACACGACAATGACTGAATGTGACCAAACTAGTAGCAAAAGACATATGAAAGAAACATCAGTGGCGTCTGGGGACTAATTTCTTCCTTTTCTCCATGTAAAGAGGAACATATAAGTGAAGTAGAATGAAGTAATTGCTTTCAAATACTTATTGTCCTGTATATAAATTAATGAAGCTGACAAAATGTAACCAACCCTTAAGCTTGTAGCTCATAACTTACTTTTGAAGCATTGATAAAATACTATAATATCGGACCTGGAGCCCGACTGATTTTTAAGACCGATGTGGATACCGATACCAACATACCAGCCGATACTTTTTTCTTTCAGACACATGAAGCATAAACAAATTTCCCTAACATTTGTTATGTGTAGTTATTTATGAGTAATTGCTAAGATAATATGATAATGCAGTTTAAAAATAATTTGGTTTTATTGTCACAACAAGTCATGGATTACTCCTTTACGCTCTGCCTACTCTGCTCAGATCAGCTGTTTGTTGTTTGTAGCATTTCAAACACATGTTGCCAACAGGGAAATTGCAGAGTGCCTTCTGGTGGACAACCTATGCAACATCAACACTCAACATGGTTTAAGGGTGTTTCTCCCTCTCTTGAGTTTTTTTAATTTTCCATTTATCCACAATTATTAATGCCGATACCAATATATCTGCAAATAGCCAATATCGGTCATACCAATATATCTGTCAGGCTCTAATTGGACCTGCTCTTCCTAGGTTATTATCAATGGGAGGTGAAAGACTTCCCCTACCTTGGCTGTACAAGATGCTAAAATAATAGCCTAAAACTGTAGGCTGTGACTCAAATGGACAGCAGCTGTGGCGACCCATTTCAGAAAGAGAGTAACACAATCTAACTGTTTGCAAATGTGAATCCCGGAGTTAATACGAAAGGTCAATCCACAGAAAATGCTTTACTCAAAGTTTCCTTGCTTAGAAACATTAGCCTTATTGTATCGTAGACACAAGGTCAACAAACTTTAGTTTCTTTTTTTTTAAGTAAGTATACTTTATTCATACATAATATGGGGGTTTTGGCAATATACAAACAAACAGCAATATTCTTGTTACAGGACAGTTACAAAAAAAAAGCAGCAAGAATATTTCCCATAGACATCAATCCTCTATTGTCAGTGCTGGAAAAACTTTAAGCCCTTCTTACCTTACAGTTGTAGTAAACCGTTGGCTGTCCAGACCAGTTCCCTCATTAAGAGCAAGAGACAAAGCTCCAAGACTAGTCCAGTGCTCGGGGTCACAGGGGTATCGACCAGTGAGGATGTTGCTCCTGGCTTCCTCGTAAAGAAGTCGCAACACTCCCTCATCATGTATCTGCTCAGGAGTGAGACAGTAACTCAGGGTAAATGCATTATCTTTGAATAGAAAAGAGTCTAAATTTGTGTTTCCTTTAGCTTCACTTGTTCAAAATGATTTTACATATTTCATAATAAAAACTATTAACATTGTTTTCATAATTCTAAGGTTAGTGAAAGTTTTGGCAGAGTTAAGAATACCTGGAGCTCTTTAGATTTCGGATAAAACACATTATGTCTGTACTGGAGACATGGTTCATCTGTTTAAAGGGGAAAAAAAAAAGCAGAGGACAATGATGCGTTAGTGTTTGGTGAATTCTTTTTTTTTTTTTTTTTTTTTTTTTTTTCTATTTTCATCCATTTTTTTTTTTCTTTTTTACAATTTTTGAAGCCTAAATTGTCCTCCAATTCTGGAATGATCCAGAAATTCCACCCTCAACCAAGCCATCATTGTAATAGGCAGATATTGTGTGGAAATATTGGCATTGAACACTATCAAAAGTTACCAGGAAATTAGAAATTTTATTATTATCTTATTATTATTTTATTTTATCACTAATGGGGGAAAGAGAATGTATGATAAACTATATTCATTCTTACTCTGACCAGCAACCATAATTTAAGTAAATGTGCTCTTATGACCATAAACAGATGCATCACATACTTGGACACAACATACTTAATCCATAAACATTTAATCTCATTAGTTAAGGAAGGTATTAGCTGGATGTATATACCCTCATTGAATATAGCCACAGTGAGCTCCATCATCTCCTAAGTGAAAAGCAGTGCCTTCATATCTCCACAGTGTTAGCAGGAAAGTGATTATAATGAGCAATGTGAAAGCAAAAGCTGTCAGGCATTGCGGAGATGGATTAACACAGAAAATGCCTCTACTGCTAAGGATTTCAGATGAAACAGGGCAAACAATCATTGAATAAGGCATAATTCCTACCATGTGGACATGTTCACACACACAAACACACACATGCACGCACATATTGACAAGCTGTGCCACATATAAAACTTGTGCAACTACAGTTTAGTGCTCTCCAGCTAATCGATACCTCTGGCCGGTCAATTACCTGAGAGCAAAACAAAACCAGCGATGGTAGTCGAGGAGTAAATGTGTGAAATTTTCATTTTCATTGTAAATGACTGCTTGAACTGTAAAGAGGTTCTCCTCTCTCCTGTCATTATTTCATCCACTGGCAGCAAGATTTTTTTTAATCCTAATGTCCTCTTTAATTTTATCTATTGCTAAGCACCTTCTTTACATGAACTCTTGATAAACTCTCCCTAGTTTCATGAATAAAGCAATTACTGGAATTTTCATGTTCACAGGTAGAGAGGGGTGCCAGAAAACAGGATGAAACAGATGCACTCACCAGCTCATCCACCCTCCTGCTGAGAGTTATGTTACTAATAGTAGAAGAAATTAGGATTCCAGTTTTAGTAATGAGTTTGTCATGACTCCTTTTTTTTTTCTTTTGCTTTTCTTTTTTGTATTTGTACTCAACATCAAAACTAACCTTGAAGCAGAAGAGATATTACCATGCAGTAAGTGTATGTTTAAGCTGACAGTATATGAAGGAGCTTTCAGAGCAACTGTTGCTCCCATACTGTTCAACCATTCAAACTCCATGTGAAGACATATGTAAAAATTTGCAGTGGATGTTTCCTCAAATATATCTCTAAAATTTAAAGCTCTGTTAAGTGACTTTTATTCTATTTACTTCTTTATCACCACAGAGTAAGTTTTGGATCCTAATACAGTTATATGTATAAGACACAGAAACAGAGTGATTCCCTGCATAGTGATGGATCAGAGTCAAAGCACTTATTTAAGTTTTTTTCCTTTGTGCAAAGGTCTTCATTGCTGCAGCTGATGATCATCTCTTGATAAAATCTGATGTCACCTTTTCTGCATTTATCGCGAATTTAAATGTCCTCACATGAGGCTCTTCCTTATCATCTCTGCTTCGGTATTAAAAATCCACTTAACAAGTTCAGAGTCCTTTGCTCTCTTTTCATTACGAGATAACACACTCCCTCTCCTGCCCCCCCACCCCCACAGTTTCATTAGCATGGAGGCCTCGCAGGTTTTTCCACACTTCATTAGGAGACATGTGTAGTCCCCTCAACAGAGGGATCAAGTACATACCACCCCCAATCTTGCCTCCTTTCATTAGCTTCCAGTCAAATTCTATATTAATTTCAAAATTTTATTGCTTACTTAAAAAGCCTTTCAGGGCCCCCACATATATAGCAAAAGTGTTGAGCCCTTAACCCAGAACTCAGCCATTTTGATAATCCACGGCTTTTTATCTGCTCCTGATTCCTGTTGTGAATCCAAAGATGACCATGCCTTTGATGATGCAGCTTCTTCTCCATTCTATGACATCTTCTCATTTTTCTGGTTTCTTGTTAAATCCTATTGTTTATGTTGTTGTGATTTTAATTGATATTTTGGTTTGAATGCCCACATTCTTTGCTGGTGTCTCTGTTTTGTGCCACTGATTCTCACTTCCTGTTTTATTTTAGTAACAACTCTTTGTGCGTCTCTTTGCTTTCTTTTTTTTCCCTCCTTTGTGATTTTCTGCCCCGTCCTCATCAATACACAGAAGATATGCACTGATGAAGGTGTATACTGATGACGCACACATACCTGTGTGTGTGTGTAGGTGTGTGTCTATAGCACTTGTATAATACTCCCTAGTACCAGATTCTTATATCATCTTAGCTTTTTATTGCCATTCCCAGGGGTTGCTGTGTTTTCTAGTTTGGATTTTTACACATACTTTCCTCTTAAATTACCTCATTTTTGACTTTTGATATGTTTGCCACACTGCACAACTTCCTGAGTATAAACATTCTGATTCTGGATTGTAGTCTGCCTCCGGAAGCCTGTACTACAAGGGCTTACCCAGGTAACTTCTTGGTTAAGCCTTCTTTTTCTTTGTCATGAAGGCAGTTCACGTCTTACCGGGATACGTCGCCATGGTAACTTATGGTGTACCATGAACCTGCTCCGGAGCAGGTTATGTTCAAGATTAGAGACCAACAGTTATGAAATAATCATCTACTGACTGACCAATCAATTCTCCAGAAAATAGCGTCACCGTTCTTGGAAGATTCCTTGGACCTCCTGAATATGAAACACGTAACATTTATAGGTGTGTGTGTGTGCTTTGTGTACGCAAATCAGCCCATATTAGCAGCTGCTTCAGATCCATCACTGCTTTCCAGTGGATTAGAAATCCATGTCATTACAGTGGTTGACTTTCTTTAATGTCAGTCACAGCTATCAGTAAATGTGTTGTCTGTAAGTAATTCCACAGCCCAAAATGAAATTCAAAATTGTGTTCTACACTACAGCTAAATGAGAGAGAGAGCCATGGACTGCATGAAGATTTAGATGTTACCCCACACTCTGCATCCATTTTAGAGCAAACTCATTACCCGCACTTCAGCACTCAACTTCCCACCCTTCCAAATAAATGTTTGATTGTTTATCTACATATCCACCAGTGCCTTGGTTTGTTAAAACTTGAGGCAACTTTGTTTAAAACTTTAATTTCACCACATTTGGCTCAGCAAGTCTTCATTTTAAGGGGGAAAGGGGCATTAGTTCATTTTATTCTGTATTTCCCCATGTGAAGGTGTCATCATTTAGTCAAAAACAACTTTAGGAGACCTTCAGTTTTCTAATCTGTGTGAGCAATCATGGCAGTTTTTTTTTTTCAAATATTAATGAAGCATTTCAGTTTAGAACAAAGTTCTTTGAAAGTGGCAATGCTGAATCTTCATGTAAAAGCAACCTCTGTTGTGGGTTTGGTGAATTATTTAGTGACCTTTCTGTAATGAAACAGATGACAAATAATCTCTCAGGCGCGCGAAACACTTCAATGCTCACACGGATACAGTAAGAGCCTCCTCATGGATCCATTCTGACACACAAACCAAAATGTCGTCATTTTGTTTCTAAAATAGACACTAGCCTGAATGTATATGATCTTATTTCCTCTCAGTGTGGGTAGTTAAATATTTTAGCAGCATAACAAATTTGAGGATGGCTTGAAGCTGCACAAACTGTAGAGAGGCCCAACATCGAGTTTCACCATTTAACAGTTTGAGCTGATCTGCCCAGCTTCATCTACATATCTTTTTCATATCTGTGTGGATTTAATCAGAGGAGTCAATGAGGAATAACATCTCTTACCTGGATTCATCTATGGAGCCTAAAAGAGCAGGTCAGCCTTATTTAAAAGATTGCATTTTGAGTAATACTATCATTTCTCAGAGGCTGAGCAGCAGCTGTGCAGGGGGAAATTATCTTAGTAGCCGAGTTAAAGTTCAAGAATTTAAAGTGCAAAGGAGGACCTTCAGGATGTTCCACTCACACAAGTATTCATAAAAAGGTGTTACAGAAGAGCCCCTGTTAACTTTTTTTAAACTTTTAGACTGACATCCACAATTTGAAAAATTTTCACACTTTTTAAAGTCACCAAGATTTGTATCATAACATTTCTTTTCATGTCATCGATGCCTGCAGGAAGTTGGGAAACTTAGCCAAAAAAAAGTCACAGTATTTGCTTTTAAATCCCTCAGACACCCACAGTCCACCATCATAGGTGTTTTTACTTATCTTGCCTGATTAGACAATACTGTGTGAACATATACAGACAGACTGACACCTTTCTAACCACACCTGTTGTTGCAACTGCTTAGTCAGGGCAAATTACATCATTGTAATTGTAATCATCATCACTGTTATTAATTTACAGAGTTTAGTGGTATCATGTAATTCCTTAAATAGCTCCAGCCAACTTCAGCTTAAGTTGCACTGCTTGCCTTGCTTGTCCTGACAAAATGCCACTGGTGTGTGGTTACACTTAACTCACACTTATGCAGCAATTGTACATTAAATCCTACCTTTAAAGGCTCATAATTTGAATCAACTTTACAGTCACTTCAGAGGCTATAAGTTGTTCTGCCATTCAGAAGTGTTTGTAATTTTTTTCTTTGTCAATCAATTCACCCTCCTATTTTTTAAAATAAATTTCATTGTTCTGGTTTAATGACACCACGCAAATTTAGTGAGACACTTAGCCAATCTTCTGCCATAATATCTTTTCTCCTTCCACTGATGTCCAAAAAGACATAACAGATTTCCTTACAGAAAAAAAAACAAACAAAACTCTTCTTGCAAGTAATTTTATTACAGTAAAATTTCTTGGGCTTCCAGTCAGTGGTGGATTTTAATCTGTCTACTGTCGTATTCACAAAGTCTTCCCATTTGATAAAATGACATGTCTGGAAAGAGTAACACAAGGCCAAAGTCACTTCTAACATGAAGTGTGATTAGAGGAGGAGATGAAGAGCGGCTGCAGGATGATTAATATAACAGCTCCTGTCTTCTTTGCTTTGTTGGCACTCTGAAGAGTGATAATACAGTTTTAGTCTGTTTCAGTGTGTTCATTTAAAATAAATGGAAAAAATAATTTGGATTTTTAGGTTCATGTAATAATTACAAGCAGAACAATACAGTTTGTTAATTGCACACTAAAGTTATAAATCTATGAAGAATAAAACTATGAGTACTGGGAAGTTAATGTTACATATTTTTTTTAATTGGATGATAAAAAGAAAAAAAATATTGAGATTAGAGAAAGCTCAGATTTTATAACAGTGAGATGAAAATGCCTGGAGTAATTTTCTTTCAAGGACAGCTATTTCAAGCACAGTCTCTCCATTACTTTTTCTGCTAAATTAAATTCCACATTTGCCCCACTGGCAGGACCAATGCTGGACTCAGTGGTTTTAGAACTACACTTTTAAGTGTCAGGAATCAGACAGGCCATGATGGCTCTTGTGTTTGGATTTTCATACTGAATTAACTGCCCCGGTGGATCGCCGACCTTCTCTCTGTGTGTGGATCGAAGCTTCACTTGATTCGTCTCTCCTGCCGGGCGCCCTGCGGGACCTCAGCATGTTTAACATAGCTGGGTTCACACAGGAATAAAGGCTAAGGTGAGCTTTGATGGCACATTTCATTTCTCTCCTCAGCAGTCAGCACTTTGAGAGCTGGAGGGAAAATGAATTGTGGCACGTGTTGCTCACCTCATTTGAGTTGAAACGACAGCTCTGTCATTTAAAACAAGAACCTCAGCAGGAAGTGCTGAACTCTCCATGGGTAGATGAATAAACTAAACAGAGATAACCCCATTTTGGCTTTGTTTTGTTGTAACATTAATTCAGTGTGCCATATAAACATGAACTGCATCCTGCAGAGAGACTTCGGGTTTTAAGATAGTGTTAACTATTTACAACTAATAAACTGAAAACCAACTTAATTCTAAAGTCCAGAAGATATGTGAAGACCTGACTTTTTACAAACCACAAAGAAAGCAAAAGACGTAATTGTATAGATAAAATAAATGATTGCATTTATTCATTAATACAGAAACAAAACTTATTAACCAAATGTCTGTAATGGTTACTCCTGTGGTAAAATAGGAAAAAGAACAAACCACAGAGAACTTAGCAAAGAACCATGCTAAATAGTATATTTAGGCAGTTTTTTTTTTTTTTTTACCAGCAGCCTTTAAA
>VUQS01002490.1:0-11921 GCA_015108495.1 Heterochromis multidens | reverse complement strand
TTGAAATCTGCTGCAATGACCCGGTTACTGCGTTCACCAGATATCAACACGATTTCGATCCGCTCCTCACGTGTTAACCTCTTCGACATGTCAATGGCTGTGAACAAAGAGCAACTTGTAAATCACTCATGAAAGAATAAAGTTACGTTGGAACCAAGCACACCATTGTTTTTCTTGTGACATTACCAATAAGTTTGATGTGTCACATGGCCCTCTTCCTATTGAAAAAACAAAAGTTGTATCCAAGATGGCCGACTTCTAAATGGCCACCATGGTCACCACCCATCTTGGGGAGTTTGCCCCCTCACATATACTAATGTGCCACAAACAGGACTTTAATATCACCAACCATTCCCATGTTATTACGGTGTATCCATATAAATGGCCCACCCTGTATATATATGTGTGTGTGTGTGTTACTGCCCTTGCTCTTTCATACATATTTGAAAAAAGCTGCGTTACTGATTTGAGAACTGCATTAAGAGTAGTGAGATGTTGTTTGATTTGCCATTAATGTGGTTTTGGCAACTCTGTGCTCGACCAAAGTGTTTGATAGATATGCTTCATGGATCTGAAAAATAAAGACAGTGCAGGATTGTATTAAATTCAACCATTCAGCAGGTGATGAGTGACAAATGTGTTGGTATTGTCAATAAACACAATTTCCAGTCCTGTGAGTGGGTGCATGCCATAGACTAAAAACAAGGATGGTTGAAGCTTTGGTGTCTGCAGCTTTGGGCTTATGGTCCTGCCGCAGGGATCTAGGCCCATCCGAAAAGGTCACTGTGTACCAAAGAGTTAAACACCCACATTTACGATAAATTACTGCAGTAACAACCAAGCTCATGTTAATTATTTGGTTAACAAATAATTCACATGCAGTCATTTATCAGGTTAGCTGTAAAGCATGATCTCACTCAAAAATCGCAAAACAAATAGAAATGTGTTGAGGAGATTCAGTGCTCACAATCCGTGACTCCAGCGGTCCCAGTGCGTGGTGAGTTCATTAATCCAATTCTGCACCTTGAGAAAATAACTCTCCTATTTTGTACACTATGCCACCTAATACACATGTTTTTGCATGTTTTTGGTTCATGATGTGGTTTAAAGTAGGTTGTTTATGCTTGAATCTGTTGGATAGCCTGTGAAGGTAGCCCATTGTTTAGGTTATAATAATATAATTATAAAGGACTGCCTCTAGCTACTTTTTTATTTTCTTTTTTTATGAATTAACAAAGAGAGTTCAGCCAAACACCCACCTCTCAAAACTGGCTGGCTATCTAGTCCATATCGTCTGGCACTGACCATCCGCATCTGAAAAGTGAAACCAGTGCATTCTTTCTAATGGCACGTAGGGGGCGACACCTGTGGTTTCAAAAAGCAATCTGGTTGCATAGAAGTGTGTGAGAAAATGAATCTCAGCTCCCTTAATCTATGATCTCAGAAAGCAATTTTCTGATGCGTTTATGGTATTGACCACTAGTTTCATATCTTATTAAATAACATGGATTTAATTTTGTAAATTATTGTCAGCATTAGAGTCAAGAAAAAGGATAAAGCAGGGTATGCTTTGGACAGGTCTACCTTTTGATTGACATGTCACTACCATCTGGGCATACAAAATTCCTTGGATTTGTAGTCAGATCCACCCACACCCACACCAAGATGGCAATGATAACAAAGCTAAGTTTTAGGTTTTACAAACTCACAATCCTCTCTGACACTTTTCACCTCCACAACACTGTTTACATACTCTTCCTTCTTTCTCTTCTCTTCTTTCCTAACTACACCTTGGTGGAACAGTTTGAATACACCTTCAGTGTTCCCAGCCTTGCTTCCCTTCCACCTGGTCTCCTCCATACACAATATATCGACCTTCCTTCTCTCCATCATATGAGCCAGCTTTCTCCCTTGACCAGTTACTAGTCCCAACATTTAAATTCCCTACTCACCTCCACACATACCTTCCCACCCTCCTCTTCATGTTGAGTTGAGTCTTTGGCCAACAGTAGCACAATTTGCACTGCCATCCTGTTGGCCAACGGCACCAGAGGCAGTCGTTGTTAACCCCGATCCATTCGGTATGGAAATCTCATTCTGTATGATCCGCATGTTTGATTTGACCAAGATTTTACGCTGGATGCCCTTCCTGACGCAACTCTCCCCATTTATCCAGGCTTGGGACTGGCACTAGGACTACACTGGCTTGTGGCCCCCTGTTTAACTGTTTAATTAAATACTTATTTAAATAACTGTATGTAGATTATCTAGTTATGTTAATTATGTAGGTTAATTAGTTAATTAATTAATTGTTAATTAAAAAAGTTATGGTTTCCTGGGTTTGAGCTTACATCAATGCAGGAAACCTTAAAGGATATAGCGTTGCTCCATCTTGGACTCATCAGTCACAGCTCTGAATGAATATCTTCTGACAAGAAGGTGTTTGTGTATGACGTGGGCCAAAGCAGTGTGACGTGGGCCAAATAAGGCTGAAGCAGTAGCACAGGGTCACAATGTCCTCTGCTTGCGGAGTTAAGAGCATTAGCCTGTCCTAAACAGCCCAGTCTCAACTAGAGCTTTGTCCAGCCATTAATCAGGTGGACAGTGCAGACACCACTTACTTTCAAATCCTGTGTTACTTTTACTCTTGAGGCCACAAAGAAAGACTCAAGCTAGTTGTCTAGTCTACCTATTCCCCTACTTTGTACACAACCTTCACAAAAGTATAAGAAGAAGTACGGTTAATTTGTCCAGAACTTTATTTGGAGAACACTTTTACTTGGATTGACACTGCCACTATGGACAGTACAAATACAGAAATATTTACAGCATTTTAAAAACAACATTCACTGAAAAATAGATCTTATACAGTGATACTTTAGGGAGCTTTATGTGTGCTACAGGAGTAAGACTACATCTATCTTCACACTCCACCCTTCAGCTAATACAGAGTGCATGATTCACATTCTGCCAGGGGGCGGAGACACAAGTTGGCCAGTGATGGCCACCACAGACTAAATTGTGGCCACCCATGACAACCATTAATGAAGCCCCAGAGGGCTTGACACACACAGTCAAATATCTTTTTGCACAACTGTTTCTCTACAGGGACACATTTTTTACCTCATTTAAATTGTAATTATGTGCTTTACCAACAACTGAAAAAAAAGCTTTAGTCACTGTTACAGATTTTTGTTTAATCACTTGAGGGTTACATAAAAAGCTTATATAATAAGAGTAAATGAGCAAAAATATTGGCTACTGTTTGCCCTACAGTCATTTAAAACACAGAAAAAAATAGTTTGTTTCTGTGCCAGCCCATTGTAAGCCCATTAAATGGTCCAAGTCGGTCACCCCTATAAAAATAGTCTGGTTCCGCCACAGCGTTCTGTAAGAACTAGCGTCATCCCCTGGGATGCAGTTTAACCACTTCACAGAATATTTAAGGTGCCATGATGAACAAGAACAAAAGCAGCATTAGTAATAGAAGGAACATGTAGAACATTTGCGCTATAATCTCAAGGCTTTTCTGTATACACTTAGGTTTGCTGATCAAGCGTTCTCTTAATGAGTCTCATATAACAGAGCTTGCATATCATAAGAGTGTGTGTGTTACAGGATGTGTTTGCAAGTGTTATCCCAGTGTCATGAATCTGTCTCTTCTTTATTTTAGTCAGTCTAGTTTTGTGTTTATGATTTTGCTGTGATCACCGGTCCAGCCAGCATATAGAGGGGTAGCGCTCGCTCAGCGTCTTGCGCATATGAGCGCTCTGCGTCTTATCCCTGGTTTCCACCACACACTCCACCTGTCAACACACACACATACAGTTAGTCTTCTTACATCACACACACACACTAGAATTAGGGCAGTGAGAGGTTTGCTTGTTGCATTATGCAACACCTTTCACCTCCTGACACTAGTTGTGAATAAGCTGTACAATTTGTCAATGTCGACTGCGAGGGTAATAATGCAGAGCCAGGAGATTACAAGATAAGTCTGCTCCTTCCCAAAGCTTTATAAATGAAAGAGAATAAATCAGTTTCCATCCCTCCTCAGTAGCTTTTCTTTATTGTTTTCAAGGAAAAAAAGTTATAGTCAGACTATTTAACTTTTGTGAGTGCTGAAAAGAGTCTTAAAGTCATCAAACTGACTCAGTAATGTCAGTTGCATAGCAACACTGCGTTTATAATTTGCTAAAACAAGCCAACATTGGCTAATGGTTATACCAGACCAAGTAAAGCTGTAGGAGGAACACCCCTGTGGGTACTGAACTGAGCAATAGCACATTTTTTTATCTTTTAAAAATGTATTTGTATTTTTGGTCTTTTAATTCCCGCCAACTCTCTGACAACTCCAAGCCAAGAGTTCCATGGCAATAAAGGAAAAGTGGATGAGTGGATTGGAGAGGAGGAGGAAACAGAATGAGGTGAAGAGGACAGATTAGTCGCCTACCTTTGCCTTGAAGAGCTCTGACTTGTCACTGTGTCTACGATGGCAGACATCCAACAACCTGGGAGGAAAAAGACAAAAGAGGGGAAGGAATGAATAAACTAAAGGTGGCACAAGGCAATATTAAACACAAAACCAATTAAGCCTGAATAGGTGCCTACTCTACCTGACGTCTTCTCTGGTCAGAACATCCAGCAGCTTAGCCATGTCTCCTGGCCACTCTCCCAGCTGTACTGAGAACTTACTGATCCGGTCGTCCAACACCAAAGCTCGGTCCATGCACTGCCTCACCACTTCCAGCTCCATGTTAGCGCTGCTCGCCACTACAGCCACCCTGCAGCAGAGACAGAGGAAGGCTTAGTTTATCTGTAGCCAAAAGGATTAGCACTGCTGACATTGTTATGTTGCCAGAATGTGAGTTTTTCAGGCGTTAAGAAAAACATTTCAGCCCTCAGAGTTAGGACTATATTTAAAAAAGATTTTTTTTTTTTTTTAAAAGGGATTTTGCACTGTTTGAAAACTAGAAACAACTTTTGCTGAATGCTGTTTGACTGAAGGGGGATAAGTGAAGATAATTATATGGTTCAGGTAGGGAACCATGATATTAATAAACTTGACCCACTTTTTGCCTTTTAGTTCTGGTAGTTGTCCGGCCAAAATGGAAGCCAATCCCATGGCTCCCTCTGTGTCCACAGTGGAGCGTTCAAACTCCTGAAACCGCAGCATCGCCACCAGAGAGTCCTCCTCGCTGTATGAAAAGGGGGAAAAAAAAGGCACTCCTTTGATATCTGATGACCACAATTAGACTTGATATGGGTCACAATATCCATAAAGATATAACTGATAAGATGATAGCCATTTTATTTCAGGTGATTCATATCTGAATCAACAGAGCCAGTCCATGACCAGAGAAAGCTAAAAGCGATTGTGTTCACACAACATACAATTCTTTACCATGTTGTGATTATTTGTCAAAATTTTGCACCCTAGGCAATCGCCTATCTTACCTACGTGTTGACCATCGACACATTTGAAAAGCAATCTTTTTTACGCCTTTTCTACTGATGTTTGCAGTGCCTAATCTAGGACCACAGGGTTTCCAGCAGAACGGTTAACAGCCTTTCTGGTGTAAAGTCTAAAGGACTGATCCAGCACCAAACCAGAAATGGCTCTGCACCAGCACCATGTCGGTGTAAAAGAGGTGTCTGTGTTCTGGGAGTAATAATACTGCCTAAACAGTGAAGTCAGATTTTTATAGTAAAACCTTCCAAAAAAAAGCTTAATTCTATAAATGTGATGTGGACACGCAGTACCTGACAGTGATGACTTTGTCCACCAGTTTCTTTGCCAGCTGGAAGGTGTTAACACCAAGCGAACGCTCCATGAGATCTGAGAACAGACAGATGATCATCACAAGTTCCTTTATTGCAGGAGAAAAAAAATTAAAAGAGTTTCTAACAGAAATAACGTGCACATAATTTTTTGTAAATCTTCCCCTTCATGAAGGGAAGGTGTGGAACCTGAAGAATGATTCATGACTTCAGCAGAACAGGTCTGAAATGAGTTTACCTCCATAAAGTTTCTTATTGGGGTTGCTGTGCATGTCTTTGATTGGACCATTCATTTTCAGAGATTGTAGCAGCAAAGGGAAATCCTCTGGTTCAACTCCCTGTTAAAGAAAGTTGGGCCAGTTATTATTCTGATGTGTTTATGATGATGATGATGATGATGATGATTTTTAACATGTATTTCTACATACGTCTCTGTGAGATGTGCCACTTAGGCATAGTAACGGTTTGAGCTAAATGCTAACATCAGCATTTTCAAATGATACTGACATGCAAACATTCATGTTTACTATCCATATTTAACATAAACGCAACCTAACATTTGCTACTCAGTACTAAATGTGAAGTCAGTACTAATGGAACGGCCATGTATTCATAGGTTGAATTCAGTGGTTTATCCGAGTAACGGGACCGTCAGTCTTTGCATCGCTCACTCTTTAGTAATCTTATGGCAATTCATCCCACTCTGGAAAAAATGATGGACTATATAACAGAAATACTGTTTTCCAGTGATCTGTTCCTGTTCCTTCATTTATTTTGCAGTATCTCATATGCAGGATGTTTTTGAATATTTTGCATGCAAGCCACTTTTCCTACTGTGCTTATATAAAATGCCACGCACAGTATTAATTATAAATGTGAAACAGTTGTATGAATACTAAAACAGGGCCATCTATGGACTGACTGGGAGCCCTAATCAGCCTCTGTGTTGCATAATATGTAGTTTTCACTACTGGGTCAAATGTGGCAATAAATTTGCTTGAAAGCTTCACTCTACACAAGGATATTTCTTTATGACTGAAAATAGAACAAGAGGGCTGTTCTGTGCCTTCAGAGTAAACAGAGCGACAGCTCTCAGAGGTTCAGCTGTGGGCAGATGGTGGGACAAGGGAAACCATCTCAAATATAGTCGTCTTGTTTCGAAACCCAAGCAGAATGAAAAAGACACTTGTGTGAATACGAGGGAGATGTAGTGAGCTAGTAGCAATCTTATTGTGCAATAAAAGGTAAGGATGTAGATCTAGATGGGGCTTCAAACAAAAAGTATACAGTGTACATATGCTTACAAATTGTACATCTTAAATAAATAAAATCCAGCTTCTTAGTGTCTACTTACTATGACAAGAATCCGAGAGTCGAGGTGTTTGATGGCTGCAGCAGTGCCAGCCAGTAGACCATACTGTCCTGCAGCAGGAACAACCACTGCTTCCAGTTTGGGCACCTGTTCATAGATCTCCATGCCCACAGTGCCCAGTCCTGCCAGGTACGCTGCACTTTCATCTCTGGTCAGCAGAAAAGAGAGGAGCAGCAGTCTTATGTTAAGAGAAGTATTACACTGGTATTTGTAATAAAAAACAGGGCAGAATTAATTTATACAGATTTGTCCCATAATTAAATTCTTAATCTATATCAGTGTAGCTGGTAGTGTAGTACCTCAGTGTTTACATTACAGACAGACAAACTCTCATTCCAAATCCTAAGATAAATGTTAGTGAGACTGACTCTTCCAGATAGAGGTATCCATTCTCTTTGGCCAGATGGCGGGCGTGGTTCTGGGAATCGTGGCTGGTGCTGCCGTAGGAGATGACCATGGCACCGTAGTCTCTGTAGATCCTGAGGCGGGGCGAGGAGCAACTTGACGGCATGATGACAAACACCGGGATCCTCAGCTCCACTGCGTGGTGAGCCACAGCCATGGAGAAGTTACAGTCGGTGGCCACGATCACACCCATCCTCTGCTGCTCCTTCAAGGACAAAAATGCAAATGCCTGACATATAATCACATATAACAAATATGTATACACAGCAAACTTCAATGGTTCACCACATGTAGGCAGCGGCTAGTTATTGCATTTGTGTCTACATTAACACAGAGAGTAGATCAAATTAGCTGTGACATGACTGACAGGAAGAGATCTCCCCTCCAATTTACCTGTGTGAGGGAGGTGAGCAGGTACAGCACCCCTCTCTCCTTCACAGAGCCCGTGTAGTGCAGGTGCTCCTTCTTCAGGTAGATCTCCATCCCGTACTGTTTGGACAATCTGGAGTACTGCACACACAAAAGAAGCAGCATTTCAAGAGCTCCAGCAGCAGTAACCCGTTAAAGATAGGTTTGCTAAGTTGGTCTCAAAAAACCGTCAGGTGCCCATTTGCATGCTTAAATAGTTTTCAGTTGGTATAATTATTCCTGATGGATGAAATCCAGAGTCATTGCCCTAAGTCATGTTCAATTTTTATGTTATTTTTGCATGAATTCACCTGAATGCTGGTGCTCATCTGACTCCAGAGGAAGGAGTCTCTGCCTGCTCTTTGCTTTTTGTCAACAGCTGTTAATCCAATCTGCTTCACATTTGGTGAGTGGATTGCTTGGGGGTCTGACATAATGCGATATAAAGTGTGAAGCTGATATGAGGGGTCCTCATAATTTGGCTAAAAGCCGCAGTACATTATTAGCGATGATGTCCCCACCAGGCCTTCGCCTTTGGGTCATTTTTAGTTACTATCACCTATCTCACTATCAGTTCTATCACTAGTAGTCACACTGAAGCAAGCGTCTATTATTGGGTATTTTGTGGTATTAGCAGCAACACACAACCACACACAGTGAAAATGTAGAGACATGCAGAGACATTATAAAAAAGAGACATGTCACTCAAAGAATCCTGAAATGAAACTAATGTGAGAATTCTGTAGCAGCAAAGATGATGTTAGAAGTATAACTCCCAGGGATACATAGCAATAACTGAAACCATTGGTAAAAAAAATAATGGAATAAAATTAAAAACTAACACTAACTGAAACATTATTGTGTACTTGCAAAACTAAGTAAAATGTGTTTAGTTTTATTTTTAGCTTTTGTCACCTTGGTTAAATTTCTCCATATAACACGGATGCTTTGGTGCATTTGTTTTTACGGCAGACGGCTGCCCCTCCCTGAGCCCGGTTCTGCCGGAGGTTTCTTCCTGTTAAAAGGGAGTTTTTCCTTCTCACTGTCGCCAAGTACTTGGTTATAGGGGGTTGTCTGATTGTTGGGGTTTTCTCTGTATTATTGTAGGGTCTTTACCTTACAATACAAGGCGACTGTTGTTGTGATTTGGTGCTATATAAATAAAACTGAATTGAATTGAATTCTGCACTTTTTTGTTATTTGTCAGATTTTACAATCTGACAAATAACACCCATATTACAAAAATTAAAAAATAAAACTAATAGTGAAACTATTAAATTAAAAACTAAACTTGAAAGGGCAAACCCACTCTAGAGACTGACTGAAACTAAACCTACACAATCTAACTTGTAAACAAAAATTTTAAATAAAATAAAAATAAAAATGAATGAAAAACACAAAGCTATAATAACTCTGCTTCCAGAGGGGGGAAATTGTTTATTTGGGGAAAGCAAAAGCACATATCTGAGTTTTTATTTCCTGGGGACCACTGAGATGGAGAGAGGTGGGTGACAAGTGGCAAGACTTTCTTCTAGAGGGTCTTTGCCTATGCATACTACATCAATTCTGACAGTCTCCTGTATCTAGATTGCAGTCACAGACCATTACATTGTTGTCGAAATCAGCTGTATATTTTTAACTTAAGGCAAACTCTAAAAGCAAATTAATCCCTATAAACCCAAATGTTAAAATGCCCAAATTTCAAGCAGAAATAAACATGTTTACAACCTGGTACAACAAAACCCCTTCACTAAAGCTCTACACAGCTGAATTATAATATAATGCACCAATTTAAATTGTATCAAAGTAATCCATAATTAAGACCATGAATGCTTTGTTCAGTTTTTTCAGGCTAGCAAAAATCTGCATCCCATTTATTATCAGAGCAATTTATGCACCTTGATAAACAGTGTTAGCCAGCTTTAGCCTTAGCTGATAACTCCTCAGCACCACCCTCTCATCCAACTATAATTACACTTCCTTTCAAACTAAATCAAGAAGACAATGGACAAAATGTCAGACTAGTTCTGACATTAGTTCACTAGTTCTTATTAAAAATAGACCTCTCATGGACTGTTTATAGCAAACTTCCTTAGATATTTGATGTATGGCTGCTTTCTTGTCAAATTAAACATGAAAGTGAAAGAGGTGATGTCAGCTCTGAAACAGAGGTCAGAGGTCACCCACCTCTGTTTGTCCCCAACTATAATGCTGCATGTTCTCCTAAACTTGTTGTACTAGTGTACCGTGCAAGGCGTCTTCTGTATCCCTGACTGGATCCTGAAGGCTGCTGCGCTGATGTCCTCAAAGCGGAGGTACTGGGCAGGAGGTCTCGGGATCATCCTGAACTCGCTGACTCGTCTGGTTTTAGGGGGGTCCATGAGGACAATCTCAGGAGCCACCACTACTTTGGTTTCGTGGACCTTCACATCACCGTTGAGAAGTTCCTCCACACCAAAATCCTTCAGACGCTCCGGTTCAATAAGGGTGGGTCTGCGGCCCAGGGTGCCGTTACTGATGGGACCATATTTATAAGAGCTGCCGGGCTGACTGGGGCCCAGATACAACTCCTCTCTGAGGATGAAAACCACAGACATTAGGTGTGACTTACAAATCATATTCAGAAAACTAAATGCATGCTTTTGCGAAATCATTGACTACACGGATTAGAGAGGAGGCAGCTGAGTCCTTCTATTTTAAAACCATCACATTTTACAAGACTATAGATCCTAAATCCTGCAGCACTCTGTCTTTTTTCACACTGAAAATCTTGTTCAGTTTTAATTTTCTACACACCTATTGTTACAAACTAATACAGCAAAAATAGCACATGGAGATGTTAGCAAAGTACCACACAGTCATGAGCTAGAGTGCAGTGAAAAAGTTCAACTGAGATTTGATTTGCATCTTCTAAACCCTGAAGATAAAACAGTGAGCAGATGTGAAAATGCTGATGTGAATATAATAGCTTTTTCAATTAAGCAGGTTGTTGTTGGCCGCTAGCGCTCAAGTCATGAAGGTTATTTCTCCCAAGTACAGAAATGTACCACCAGAGGAGACTTTTAAAACCAATTATTGTTTTCAGCTACATGTTTTTCACAGTGAGTAGCTTTGCAACCAGCATGTAGCTGGTTTCCAATCTCTGTAAGTTTCTGATGAAATAAATGTAAACCCGTTGTTTCTGAAGAATCACAAAAGTAGGGGATGCTTTGGAAATAGCAAGATAGTACATATAGTACTACATATAGTTCAGTAGTACATCTGGCAAGCATCTGATCTGATCTGATTTGATTAATGAGAAATTAATAACATTTGAGAAAAGAAAAGAAAAGATACAGAAAAACGAAAACTCAAAAACATTTTCACAAAAATGTATCAGCACGAATTTAACTGAGGTGAGCAAAAGATGTTTTAGGGATATTAAATTTTGAACACTTTACCTCCAGCATGTGAAAATCTAGTAAAATTTGCAGGGAGTAGCTTTGAGGCAAGGCAAAGTGAAGGAGTTTAAATGATTTCTAAGATAAGATAATGATTTCTACCTTCTGGATGTCAGCTACAATGTAGGGTTGTGTTCAATTCAATTCAATTCAATTTTATTTATATAGCGCCAAATCACAACAAAAGTCGCCTCAAGGCGCTTTATATTGTAGGGTAAAGACCCTACAATAATACAGAGAAACCCCAACAATCAAACGACCCCCTATGAGCAAGCACTTGGCAACAGTGGGAAGGAAAAACTCCCTTTTAACAGGAAGAAACCTCCGGCGGAACCAGGCTCAGGGAGGGGTAGCCATCCGCCGCGACCAGTTGGGGGTGAAGGGAGAAGGACATGCTGTGGAAGAGAGCCAGAGATTAATAATAGCTCATTAAATGCAGAGAGGTGTAAAAACACGGTGAGAGAAAGAGAAACACTCAGTGCATCATGGGAAACCCCCAGCAGCCTAAGCCTATT
>VUQS01002486.1:0-11980 GCA_015108495.1 Heterochromis multidens | reverse complement strand
TTAATTATCTTTAGTGATTAGTTTCTGGGTGTTTAGACTAGTAGTAACAACCTTGGATCTTTTCTGTGCCCTTTTCCCTGAGTTGCCTGACTGCATTAGCAAAGTTGTAACAAGGGTACCAAATAATATTACACAGTACCTTTTTGTGTTTCCACATAAGCAGATTACCAGACAGAAATTCATCTTAACTACATTTTTTTTTTTTTTTTAGAATATTCAAGCTAGTGCTACAGTGATTATCTTGTGCCTCAGCAACGTCACCAAGTTTTAATGAAAACTCTTTATGCTGGGACGAGCTACCCAAAGCTTGACAATAAACCTTTTGAAACTTTTCTCATTGCTTTATGAGGATTTCGATTTTTCTGCAAACCAGTCTTGCTGATATGATCTGCTCTTCCTGCCTTTCTTTTCCAAAAACAAATCTTATTATACTACTACTAAATTTATGCTGTACTTTTTTTTTTAAGAATGAACAATTTGAGTAGAACTGCAAAAAAAACTAAATGTTTAAAGTAGTTAATAATAGAGAACAGATCATTCCTTTTTACAATGATTTATTCTAATCTTGGACACCATTGTTGTTGGGTTGTTTTTTTTTTTTTAAACCAATTCAGAGCTATGGAACAGACTGCCTGCAGATTGTCTTGTGTCTTTATTTCCACAGCCTGGAAATTATTAAGTACCATCAAACAACACAAAAAAAAGGGAAGAAATTATATATTCACACTTTTTTTCTGAAATAGCAGTATTTTTTTTTAAATAAAACATTGCAATAGATCATTGAAAACTAAAATTCAGATAATGTAAAGACAACACCACATAATAAAATGTGACAATGTGTCGCACAATTTAGATCGTCCCATAATTTTTGATTACAAGCTTAATAAAGCTTAATAAAACTTTTTTCTAAAGGAGATCTTACAATATCATATTGTATTTGAAATCCTTTTATATAATTAATTTCACAATTATTAAAGTAACTAAGCACAGATGTGAGATTTATGTAACTATAAAACTGGCTGAAATTCATAAAACTGGTGCATCCAGGATAGGATATAAGGAAGTCACCGAGGCAGATTACCGTATACTTTTCTTAGAATACTAAAGATGCAATCTTGAAAATAACGTTTATTCTATATATGTGTTGTCCATTATACGTTTGTCTATTTATGAGTAAAGGTGTCAGTAGGTTAAGGTTTCATTATTTGAGACATTCTACATAATTAAGGGGCAAAAGCAAAAATGTATAGGATCTCTGAAAAAGCCTAAACATTTCCACATGAATGTACTCGAAACAGCATCGTTGAACAATTATAACTTAGCACAAATCATAAGTTCTAACACAAAGAAAGAATGCAGAAAATTCACAGCATTATTAAGAAAAAAATACACATGAAGTGATAACAGAAACATGTTAGTGTGTGTCTGATGCTCTTCTTTATTTGAATGAGCCTCTTTGCAAATAACATTACTCTAGGAGAAACTCTTCCTCACAGCAGACAATCAAACTGAAACAAGGCGACTTGGGTTTAATCAACAACAATCACCCCCCTTCCTTTTTGACTGCCCCCACCTCTCGGGACTCCAAAGGAGATTCAGCTGGGACGAAACAGGCTTTTCTGATTATAGAAGGGTTTGATTGCTTGCGTGTATCATGTGTGTGCATTTGTCTTGGGAGCCGCTGTGCTCTATGGCCGTGCTCGGTATCGACCAGCCACCACAGCTGGAGCAGTCATCACAACATCTGCCACTCGAAAGCAAACATAACGCTGACCACCTCCAGGCTGCGGGCGATTTCTTCCAGGATGCAGTGCTGCTGCCACAGCTGGTTTAGCTTCCTGTAACGCTCTGGGCAAAGATGCAATGGATTGCCCCTTCTAGAAATGAAAACACAGAAAGCATTCAAGGGTTTGACAAAGCCAGTATTTGAATGGTATGACCAAAAAACAAAAAAAAAAAAACTGTAGTCACACTTCCACTGCTATGTAAACCACTTCTTGATTTCATAATAAAGACATAATGCTTATTCCGATCTAACTACCTGAGGGTAATGTTAGTATTGGAGGTTAAAGGTACTTGGTGTCATCAAAGTAGACTTTGACTGTAAGGCGTTCAACAGGGGCTGCTGTGAGGCCATTTTCAGTGCTATGCTCTCATCCAGTTTCGGTAGACACATAATTATGAATGTCAGATCTGCAACAAAGCTGAAATAAATGTATTTTTGCCCCATTCTGGGCTCGTTTGTAGATTGCAATGGCAAAAGTTTCACCTGTAACATTAAATGCCTACAACTGCTACAAAAGTTACAATCACAGGAGCCACCACATTATTGTATATTGCCCGTACAAGGCAACATCTACCATCTACCTGTTCATAGATGACAAGTTGCGTAGGAATGGACTGACAGTTGACCCTTGAGTACAGCCTGCAGTCTGCTAAGGGTGTATTATATAGTTGAGTTCCAGAGCTACTCCATTATGTCTAAAAATACAGAAGTAATACTACAATTAAGCTCAGGACAGAATAGATTCTTACCCAAGATGAGGATCAGTCTCCCCATAATCATCCAAATAAGGGGCTGGATACATGCTTCCTCGGGTCCTACTGGCCATCAGCACAATTTCACACTCTCTTATCCTGTTAACATTAAACAGAACTTGATTTAACTGAAAAAAAATAAATAAACCCGAATGACAAACTAATTCTAGACCTGAAAGACAATTCTACTAATCTAAAAGGTGCAGAGTGGTTGATTAACCTGAGGAACATGCCCACTCCTGCTCCACAGGTTGCAGCGTGGGCAGTGCAAGCCCCCACTTCCTCCCCATCCAGCTGGCTGAGACAACAGGAGCTCTGAGAGCACAGCATAGCCCCACAAAAGAGACACAGAGTTGGATGCTTCCTCTCATCATCTGTGGATTTTGGACACCTAAGGACATGGTACAGACAAGTGAGAAGAGATGCACAGAAGAAAACCAAAAGATGTCAAATCAGAGGGCTTCCCCACTTACTGAAAATGGCTGGCTTGATTGAGAAGAGTACTGTAATCTTCAGGAAGATCAATCAATCGATTCCTTTTCCTGGGGTATCTGTTGAAAGAGTGGGTTTATTGGCTAACTATAGGGCTTCAATACAAATACAAATCAACGTTGAAACAATACAAGAGCCAAAGTCTACCTGACTGACTGGATTTTGCCTTTTAGGGCTTTGATTACAGCTGGGCTCCCACACCACCTAAGACATAAAAAAAAACAAGTTACCAAACTATTCACCTCACCAGGAACTACTACAAGATGAAGTAGTCTTCACCTACCTCTGAAGCAGTGGACTAACAGTTTCTCGGTGCTCCTGGAAAAGCTGGAACACATTGGAGGGTAGTGCCAGGTAACTGCATAGTGCCTCTATCTGTTCTTGAGAATTAACTACAGAAGACATAAAATGTCAGGATGAATGCGCAAATCTTACTCTTCTGTATTCCAAAATGCCATGACACTTTTATACTACTACAGTGAGACCTACCAGAAATACTAAAAAGCTCCTCTGGAGGAGGTACTCCTGTAAGGCAATTGAAAAAGAGAGCAGCACAACGCAAGAGTGGTTCAATTCCTGTTTTCACTCTTTCTACTAAAGAGCTGCCGGAAACATCTGGAAGGAGTCTGATGAGAAAAAACAAACAACAATCTGTCAAATACCTGAGCATTTGCTATGGAAAAGGCCCTGAAAACATGAAACCTGGAAAAATATTTGCTCCAACTGAGTAAGCATTTGTTTCCATTATAAACAGGTAATAGCCATTCTTGTCAAATTGTGAGTCAGGCTAGTTAAAAATCTGTCCAACTTCCCCTGTCCCACTGCTCAACACATCAAAACCTCCCAACACTTCCCACAAATGCATTTTTGTGACTAAAAGCTGACATTTAAATTATAAATTATTATAAAGAAAGGAAATCTGTTTTTGGTTGTGTTTAGTAGTTGTCACTACATCTTACTGTCATTTGCAACAGACAGTTTTTTCTCCTTTGTCATTCATTAAGAGGTAGAGAGCATACCTTATTAGCTTTTACAATATATATCTTTTAAAAATATCTGGTCCACTGTACCCTACTTTACCACTATCCTCTTGAAGGACAAAAGACATTAAACACTTTTAAAGATCAATTAATTTAAAGTACTTACCTTCCAGTGTGTTGTGACACTGCAGAGTACAACTCTGCTGCTGCTCTCTCCTCCTCTGTCTCCTCTCCATCCCCTGCTGCAGGGAAATCTACACAAACAAAACCATTATTCAACCATAATAATCACCCATTATCTGTTACTAAATAGCAGCTAACCATAGTATTATTAGATCAGATTATATAGTGGAAGGAGTTTTTTTGGCTTTTTGTACCTGCAGAAGACAGGAGGATCTGCAGCACATGAGCCATGATCACCAGATGCAAGATGTGCAGGTGGTTGTATGCAGAGCTGACAGCAGATGGCTGTAAGTCTACAGTCTCCTCCTGATACAGTGAGGGTATTGATAACACCAATCCCACCTGACAAAACATACATGCATTATAGACACCATCACACACATTTTTCTCTTGCAAGTTAAATAAAAATTTGGAGGGTAGTCTATAGTTTTCCTCAGTAAACAGAAAATAAAACTCTATTGTCGTGTTTCCTTATTAAATTACATCTTCTGGAGTTTCTGTTGCTGCTAATAGGAATATGTAATCATTGCAATTAAAAATAATACATTGATTCTATTAAATTATTGTATTAGAATAAAGAATTTGCTCAGACAAATACATGAGGAGCAAGTATCCATTAGTCTTATACGAGCAGTTTCCTTCAGAGACACCTACCAGAAGATGGAATAAGTCCACCTCAAGAAGAGAAGGTGTGTTATTTCTGCTCATGACTGGTAGCAAGACTGAGAAGAGAGAGATGACAGTTAAACTACAAAGTCATAAGTCTAACCAGTATAACCAATATGAAAAGGGTGCAGCCTGAAGCTGCTCTGATAACTACATACCCCCCAACATTTCAGTGAAGTGCCTTTGGATGACTGCCTGAGAGCTCTTAAGTCTCTGTGTTGCTGAAAACTGAACAATGGCCTTCAGACCTGCAAGCTAAAAGGGAAGCATTTCACCAAACTGACATCAAACAACCTAAACTATAAGCACTATATTATTTGTTCACTAGTGAGTACCTGTCTGTTCTGTAAGGACCCAAACAGTGGCTTGCCCTCTTGCTCCAGTATATTTTCTGTGAAGATATACAAAGATATTTTAAGAATTGTACACATGAATACATGAAAAGGTAAGGAGTGTCATAAGCCAAGAGATGCAATACCTATGGCCTGAATAGTGAAGGCACATGTGTTCCAGGCCATAATGGGAACACGGGGGCACAGCTCATTGGGAGCAGTCTTCAGTCCAACCCTGTGGACTGTGGTGGCGCACACAACCAGCATCTCTGCGATGCTGTCCGAGAACTTTCTCCTAGAAACAGCCAACATCAGAAAATTTAGATTGTGTTCTATGGAAGACAAAAAAAATAATAAAGCCAGAGATAGTTTCACTCACGATTCTTGTACTCCATAGCTCAGAATGGATCTAAAGTCTGGCTGGCCCTCACCACACAGCCCAGTGCTACCATTGCTACTACTGCCTTCTGTGTTGCGGTCTGCAAGAGAGAGAGCGAGAACCATCATCAGTTACATTTTGCTGTGTTAACTGAGGTTCAAGGATAACAAGAAAAACGTTTGCAAGCAGAGACTTTGTGGCTCCTAGTAAAATCAATACGACAGTATGCAAAATAAAACACCTTCTACAGCTACTTTACTGCAGGCATTCGACTCCTCATCAAATAAAGCCATTTTTCCTATTACTCTGGTTCACATTGACACAGTAAGAGCGTAGCAACATCTCAAACACTGTTCACATGTGAATCTGCCAGGTTACATGATGTAGCATATCAAAATGTGGAGTTTTTTTCATTGGTGGATCAGTTGTACATATGTGACACTGCAAACCAGTATTGTGTACATCCAAAGGGTACAATAACTGTATTCTGGTTTCTATTCTTACCATTATCCTGAGTGACTGACTTGAGTCCTTTAATCCTAGCAGAGAGGATCTGGATCCAGCGAGGCAGTGTCAAATGCTGTCCAATTATCTCTGCGTTTTCACTACACATAGAAAACAAACATGCAAATAACTTATTTACATTTGCACAAACAATTAAAACACTGCAGACTGGTCTGAGGTACAAGGATGTGCTTACTAGTCAAATGTGAGCGGTTCTAATGGGATCAGAGGTACCACAGTATTGCACAGAGACTTGCACAAGGGACACAAGTACTCTCCATTCTCCAAATCGATGATCAAATCAGCATGGAGCCGGTTCCTGGTTGTATTTTGGACTGCCTCAAAGTATCTGGGGAAAAAAAGGAAAAAATACCTGAATGTAAAGTCAGAATATTTTAGTTAATTGGTAAAATTGGTCAAATTTCTTCCTCTAGTGACATACTTTTGCCAACATGTGGCATGCATGACATGCCCGCAGCTGCCAGTGTGAGTCCCCACAGCCAGATCAGGAGGCATAAAAAGGAGATATGATGTTCCCGGCCCTTTAAGTGATAAGCACAACAAACATATGAGTTAAATGTGAATGTCACAAAATAAAATGGTATTATCAGTGAATGGAGTCTGACCATCTTCTCTGCTGCTCGGTATCTTTCCTCTGCACTGTGTCAGCACTGTGGACCTCTGGACACAAGCAGTCAGTACCATGGCTGGAGCCTGAGCCATCACCTCCTGCTCCTCCTGGCAAAGAATGCAGGTCAGTACCTCCCTGTCAGCTGGAGTGGACCCTCGGTGAGGCCCAACAGCTATGCACAGCTCCCTCTGCTCTGTGGCACAGCTGGAGAAAAACAACAAACTAGATTTAGTGGAAATAAGTTGGTGCAAATCCTCATTTTCAAGTCTTTGAAATACAACTACAGGGTGTTATGGAAAGGCTGCACTCACTCCTCAGTTGATGCAACAGTTTCTCCCTGTGTTCCACTTTCAGGCATGTTGTCATATAGCATCTTATTTGACTCAATAAAGTTCTTCTGCATTGCTGACATCTGGGCCATAATCTTCTGTCGGTGGAGTTTAGCTGCCTCTGCCTTCCTTTTCCGCTCTGCTTTTTCTTTGTCCTGAGCACTCTGGATCAACAAAAACATGAGCCAGAATGGTATAATCTGTGTCTATCTTTGAGACAAACGGCAGCTGTGCAGAATACTCCAAGACAGATTTTAAGTAACTTTTTTAAAATTGATTTTGTTTTGTTTTTTTACCTCTTCTGGTTTGGCTGTTTCCATGCTCATGGACACTGTTGGACTGGAGTTCTCTCTAAGGCACTTGACAACCTCAAACATCTAGAAGAAAGACAGTGATATAAAACGGAAAACTAACTACAAAGCATATACTGATCCTAAAAGCTGATAATGATTCTTTTAACATTCTGTAACAATATCTTAAAAAAAAATTAAAAGTAAGTGAATAGCCTACCTGTAGAAGCCATTTAATCATGTCTTTTTGAGCTTCAAGAGCAGGCAAAGCCTTAATCTTGGACAACAAGTAGAACATTGACTTGCCATGTTCTGCACCTATTACTGAAAAAGAAGAACAGGAATATATTTCCCAAAAAGTATTCATACAATCTCAAAGAGACAACAATGCTGAAGAAAAGGGAAACTGTTCATTGTTTTTCCACTCACAACGGGCCTTTAGGCTGAAATCAAAGGTCACTTCCTCCACAGTGACATCCTCAAGCTGCATTTTCTCTTCTAGCAATGCCTGACCAATCAGGTGCAGTGCCTGTGTGATAAAAGAGTGAATTCTATTGCTACATTTGGATTGAGAAATAAATAGAAATTCAAAATAGGGTAGATCTTGGGATTAAAAACATGAATGTAATTTGTACCCTCTGGATCATGGCTTCTGTCCAGTGAGTTGGCCGGTCCTCTGCAGCTCTCTGCAGGACGTTTCTCAGGATGTGGACGATTATGTCACAGCAGAGGAGACGCACTATATGGGAGAAGGCTGGACAAAAGGCTGGAGGCATCGGCGGACGAAGAGCTGAGCACAGACACAAACAAGGGGCAATGCTATTAGAGCTGATTAATTACCAACCAGTCTCCAGAAGACATCTGGTGACAGAGTGGAGTGTCAGTCACCTTTATCATTGCCCTCCTGAGCTCTCCTTTTCTTCTGAGACTCTTCTGCCTGCAAGAAGTGTAAAATAACTAATTAACCAAAGCACAGTCAACAGAAACTCTGTCAATTTAACTTAAGGCACTGGGCTACCTTGCTATGCTGGGATCTTGAATAATGGTAGAAGAACGGGTTGAATTCTATTAGACGTTCTTTTTTCACTTCATATAACCCATGTCCGGACACTCCTGGTTTTCTAAAAGCAAAAACAGAATACAAAGATTACACACGCATAAAATTTACTAATAAGGCAAAACTCATCAGCTGTTCTTTTGGGTTGACATACTTGAAAGTGGCAACTTTTGTGATTACGGTCTCCAGACCTGTTTCATGGCTTTCCTATAAAGAAAAAAACCATAGCTTTTGTCATATATCCTCCCTTCTGAATACCACAAAATTAATCATATAATTCAGAAATGAGGTATTTTGAAGCATACATTCTCTGGCAGGGCTTTGACCAGGCCACTATGAGCCATGGGCTCAATGCACAGCAGGTGGATAACCTCCCTCATTGTCACATCCTCTTTGGTCAACTGACTGATCCCGGGGACATAGCGCTCACCTGGACAGACAGCACTGTTCAGATACTCTATATCAGATACTCTCTACACACACACACACGCATATATATATCTCCAAGTGAATTAAGAAATATCTAAACTTTGGAGACTTTGACACTGTACCAACAATGACGATCAGCAGGTAGAGCATCTCTTCTGTCAAACGGTTCAATTGTGTCAACTCATCCTGTAAATGAAGCTGTGTTTCATTAACACATTTGGTGGCACAACATTTTTTTTACTGAATGATTATTCAGGTGGTGCTTGCCTGGTCTTTGCTTGAACAACTTCCATTAAAATATTCAAAGAGCTCAAATCTCAACAAGATCAGCATGAGGAAGTGGTTGGGCTCCATTTTGGAAGCAGCTATCTGTAACAGACATGATGAGGGGCGTATAATATCATCACACTGTTGACATTTAAAAAAAATGTAAAACTGGCATTAGAGAAATGTTGATGCCTGACTGATACCAACCTGAAGCATGACAATATCCTTATCGTACATTTCGTCCCTGCACTTTACATCCTGGTAGTAGTACACCTGTTCATGTGAATTAATTTATTAGGTGAAGAAGAAAGACAACACAGAAAATGTTTTTAAAAAGCATTATGTGTCCAAAGGCTATAGTGTACCTGGCTGACCAGTGAAAGCCCATTTCTCCGCCACATTTCAGCTGAGACTTGTGCAGCCAGCACCACGCAGCGCAGAGGATGCTCTGCCAGTTCAGTGAAATCATAGCCTTCCTGCAATGGACAGAAAGCCAAAAAGAATCCTCTCTAATCTCTAACACACAGCACATATAGAGCAGCAGTATCTCACCTAACAGTTGTCACTAAAGATAAAAAAATGACAATAAATTAACAAATTTTTCCATGTCACTTACAGGATTATCCAGGCGTTCAATTGCCCCAGTTCCACACAGGAGTACATATAGGCCTATGAATCACAATGTACACAATAGTAAGTCACCAGCTTACAAAAATAAACATTGACAAAAAAAATATTACTGCAAGTCTCAAATATCAGTTCTCTTACCAGCCAACAATCTGGAGATGGGCAGATGTATGCTGACAGGCTCCCGTGAGACTTTATATGGGCGGACATGGAGGATGTGCTTGCACATATAGTAGTCAGTGGCCTCCCTGTGGAAGGGCTGGTTATTGCACTGCATCAGAACTGTGTGGCACTCCATAAATGCAAGCAGCAATATCTCATCCTGAGGGGGAAGACAAAGGCAATAAGGGATTACAGCAATTGCTCTCCTCCCTATCTCTGTCTATTTTAAGCAGGTGAACATTTTAGGATTTTACGTTATGCTTCAAGTAAACGGTTTCCAAATGCTGTACACCGTCATGTCTGCATTGCATTTTTATTTATTATTTTTTTACATTTTCAATTTATTTATGCACCAGCTAAAATGGCAGCAGATCATCTCCAACCATGACAGAGCCATAGCCATGAGGCATTAGTAGTTTTAAAATAATACTATCACGTGAAAACAAGCTGCATGGCCACTCACATCAGAGGAACACCAGTCCTGAAACATAGCAAGGATGTGGCGGAGCTGGATCTGGAGAGTAAAGCCAGCTTCCCATTCTGGCTCCACCGCAATGTGTTGGCCAAGTTGCCGCTTCACCTCCTCCATACCCTGGTGGAGAAAGCAAAGAAGGTCAGGATTCATTAAATATCCAGTTTGTCTAGTTATCTTAAGCTGATGTAACGCTACCAGTATTAGATGATACATATTTAAAGATAGATACTGTATATATTTACAGAATGAAACAGGGTTGGGACCATTTCTACCTGCATGCATTTAAGAAGACCAAGAAAGACTCTGAACCCCTCCAGGAACTCTCTCCGAAGCTCTTCGGTCCATATTGAGGGTTTACTGATCAGAATATACCTGAGTGGCAAAGATTAGTTACATCTTAAATAAAGGCCATAAAAAGTTAGGAATAAAGATCAAGAGAGTACAAAATGTTGCTTTCTTTAATCACCTGAGGTCGTGGAAGATGGCTTGGATGCGTGAGAACTTGTCTGAGTTGTAGCCCAGGAAGACAAAACGATTGTTATCATCCAGATGTTCGCGTAGCATTTCCATGACTGTATTAACTATCACTTTAATCACATTGCACTCT
This sequence comes from Heterochromis multidens, assembly GCA_015108495.1. Lineage (NCBI taxonomy): Eukaryota > Metazoa > Chordata > Actinopteri > Cichliformes > Cichlidae > Heterochromis > Heterochromis multidens. The sequence goes on along the minus strand of VUQS01002486.1, from coordinate 1,032 downwards.
TCAATCAGCTGTCTGGCCTAGGGGTAGAACACAAATGTAAGGACAGGCATGGATGATAGGTTAAGGTTTACACGCATAATGTTTCATATCTCAATTACATATACATGACATACAACACTTAAACCACTATGATACAATATCCACAGAAATGGAAAACATAAAAGTAAATGCTCAGATCATCTCAAACTGGTTTCTTGAACATGAAAGTGAGTTCACTATATTCAAATGGCCTCCACAGTCACCAGATCTCAATCTTTGGCATGTGGTGGAATAGGAGATTCAGCTCATGGATGTGCAGCAGACAAACCTGCAGCAATTGTGTGATGTGTGATTAATATGGACCAAAATCTTGGTTCTAGCTGGTATACCTAATCAAGTGGCTGGTGAGATATTAAGTTTGCATAAATAAGGAATAGAGAATAAATTAATGATTTAAACCTGTAACTCTGGAGGGTTAGGGCTCATGAGGTTTACCCTCAATCTGTGTTTTGATGATTGTGGTAGAGCTCTATGTAATGCATCTGCCCAAAAATTTTTAGGTTTTCAACTGGGTTGAGATCTGGCGACTGCGAAGGCCACAGCACAACACATTTTCAAGGTCATGAAATCAGTGAGATCAACAACTTTGTATTGATTTGCAATGACACTTGTCTCTAAGAGTGCAAGTGGATCTAAATCATGCCAGTAAAATGTTCCCGAGACCATAAAAGAGCCACCAAATTCTTTCAGAGTTTCACATGCGAAATACGCCACACAAAGGAGCTCTTAAGATATTTATTGATTAAATGGGAAACTGCCTTTATTCTTCTATGTTCACACCATTTACAAATCATGACGATGCTGCCAAAAACTACGTGCCTGAGGTTTGAGGTTTGCCAAACTGCACCCTATCACCCACATGAAAATGGCGAGATGTTTGTATGAGTTGTGGTGAGAACAGGACTTACAGAAGTGCACAAGGAGACAAAATTGAAGAGGAGATAACCAAATATAACTCAGATAGGGATTTGATTTTAATGGATAAGAGTCAGG
>VUQS01002484.1:0-10514 GCA_015108495.1 Heterochromis multidens | reverse complement strand
CCCCTAGGACTATAGCTGCCAGGAGAATAGCACCTGCGATGGACCCTATAATGATATTGGTGCCACTTGGACCTGCGCAGAGGAAGGAGGAGGGGAGGAAGGGTGCGGAGGAGGAGGAGGAAGAGGAGGGGCAGAAACAAAACAACACCACTAAAATACACACGTCAGAAGACAGCATCAACACTGTACATCAACAACATCAACCAGAGAGAGAGAGAGAGAGAGAGAGAGAGAGGAAGATGGCAAGATACCTGCAGACAGAGAAAGAGAGATGAAGGGAAAGAGGAAGTAACCAGCACATGGGGTGGAGATGGGAGAACAGGCGGGTGAGCGAGGGAAGTCAGGAAGACAACAGTAACAAAAATACAAAGGAGAGAGTGTTTTATTACTTTGTTCTCATTCCACCTCTCCTGCTCTTTCAGCTGGACACCCTCCTGCTCAGGGTGGCTTTGGCTTTTTTGGCTCTATAAGAGCAGCAGCTGCTCAATTGCTCTGTATCATTGGCAGACTGCAAGAAAGTAAGGAAGACACTTGAAAATTGCAGTGCCTGGAAAGCATACAGTACCACCATACACACACACATCCACTACATACACATGCTCTAATGGATAAATGTGTCTCAACACACACCCACAATCTTCCAACACTGAAACCAAGACTCAGCAGGAAGGATAACACTGTGTGGTCTAAATATTAACTTCCTCACAATATTCAGGTGAACTATACTTTAATGTCCAATATGACATATTCGACTTCAGTACATGAAGACGCTACAGGGATGATGGGTAGAGACTATGAGGGGGATGTGAGAGGCAGACAGAAAGAGAGACATGGACAGGGTGAGAGCTGCTATGGACCTTTCTTCTCTGGGCCTGTTGCGACCGTGGGCTCAGGGATGGGATCAAAGACACTGCAGTCCTTCCCGGTATAGTCCCTGTCACAGATACACTTCACTTCATTACTGCAGGTCTGCAAAAGAGTGGATGTGAGAGAGACATGATTAAGTGTCTGCTTAAAGAAAGACAGGAGCAGTTGAGTATGAGAATGTGAAAAGGATTTGGTATTTGCAGGTGAAAAGATATCTAGGCATTAAGCCTCTACCTAAAGCAGGTACTACATATAGGTTTGTGATACTTAAAAGGGTGTTGAAACAGAGGAAGTACACATGGAACATCTGAAAAACTTTTCATTTCATTTTTCATCCAGATTTAGCCAGAAAAAAATCTCCAGTGCCATATTTCAACTTTAAAATCAATCTATCATTGTTTTATGAGAAGATGTGAGCTCTGTTTTTCTTTTTTTACCCCATGGTCAGAACAAATGCGTCCAAAGTTGGATCCTGGGCATGTGCTGAGGTTGAATGCAGCCACAGGGAGGCAGCGTCTCTCCAAACACATCATGTTGGGACCACAGGGAGTGCCATCCTCCACATAGCCCAGGTCTGAGCCGTCCTCTAGCAGAGCATGGCCACCTCTAATTGAAGCATCCAAACATGTCAGATGGATGGATGGAAAGGTGTAGAATTACAACACTAAGGGATACTGATGGACAACAGCCTTTGCGTTTGATTAAATTTACTTAATGTGACCATCTTACCTGCAGTCCAGGTACTTGCTCTGGTGGTAGAGGGTAAAGCTGGTCACCTCACCTTGGAGGTCTCCAAACTTTGGCTTCATTGTCACATTAGCACAGAACAGGAAGCCACATAAAACATCTCTAAAAGAAGTGGATGTAAAAAAACAAGTGAAATTGAGCTTTAAGTCAAACACAAACCATTTTGGATGACCCAGTTAAATTCAGGAATTTTAGTATTTGACACAGAATAAAGAGCAAAAACAAGTAATCTGTCAGAAAACTGTCCAAATTACCTTGAAATACATTTTAGAGAGCAATATGCAAACAATATGAAACCAGGTAGCTCATCAATTTATTTGAATGTTTTTTCTTTTTTTGGGGGGGGGGGCATTTCACCAAAAGTGCAATTCATAAATGTATCATGGACTGGCATTTATAGAACTTTTACTTTTTTGCCTTATTTACCACTCCAAATGTATTTATACTACATGCCACATTCACCCATTTACATACACATTCAGACAGAGTTTTTATTCTATCCTTATAGCACTTTAATGACTTGCTGATTGATGCTTCTGTAATTTGGAGTTCAGCTGAGTTTGCACAAGGACCCTTTGAGGACTGGAGGATTCAGGGATTAAATCACAGACCTTTTAATTAGTAGAAAACTCTATCTCCTGAGCCACAGCCGGGGTGGAATTTTTATTTATTTATTTTTTTAGGTGTGGGTCCCTCTAAGTTTCAAAGTTTAACTATTTTTGGGATGTCTGAAAGGGTCAGGCTCAATGGAGCCTTTTTGGAATGCAATGCCCTGGAAATCTTATGTTTTGTTTCTGTGGAGACTGCCTGGCTGCTTGTTGTCTTGGATCACCATACCAGCTGTAATGCATGTACTCATCTTTCGTCACCATTTTTTTTTTTTTAATTTAAAACTGGCTTTAAAGATTATTTCTGCATGAGGAAAACTTTATAGTCTCAATATGTTACTAACAGCGGAACTGGTGGAAAATCTTCAAATAAAGCCAGTCTTGCCCTTTCAGGAGACACTTGAGATTCAGACTTAACTGTGCAATAATAAAGAAAATGCTAACACACAATGAAAGAACACCAATAAAGAGAGTCAGGGATTTGCCACTTACGGCTTATTGCACTGCAGCCAGCCTTGGCCATCAGGACTTGGGCCACAGTTTCCTTTCTCTGTCCCCTCTGCATTCAGCTTCTCATAACAAAACCTGTCTGCTGCATCTGTGATGAAAAAACAAAATAAATAAATAAGGAGAATCAGACTAAACAAGGCAGAGATACAATTAAAACATATTTATGTCATATGCTGGAAGAGATGCTGTGGATGTGTTTAACACATACTATAGCCCCAGAGCCCCCTGCATTGTCCATCACGAGTCCTGCATCGCCCACCATAACATCGTCCCTAAGGGGGTGAAACAGTGCTAATTAGTGTACCACAGAGTACACTGCAGATTGGAAAACAGCCAAAACCGTCTCTTACCTGACTGTTATCACACATGTATCCATCTAGCTTGTGGACATTATGAGGGCACTGCAAAAGAAGGAAAGTACATCACGAACTGGAAGGAGTTTAATGTGATCTTACAGTTTTCAGTGTTATATACAGAAAGTGCTACCTCGCTGGAGTCTCCAGTGCAAGTTTCTGGGATGTCACAGTCATTCACAGCCTGTCGACACACCACGCCTCTCTGCTCATACTAGGACACATCAGAGAAAAAAAAAAAAGGCATCAGACAAATACTGAACATGTCAATCAGTTGTCATACGGGTGATTTTTAATGCATGCCACGCCACCATACAGGCTGAGAAGTCTGAAAATGTTGTGAGTCACAAGGAACACAACACACTTCTTGTTCTTGTCAGTGCACTGGTATAAAACAAGACTTTCTGCATGCCACTCCACACCTCTTAAATTTGAGTAGTTTTGATAACATATAATGGAGAAAATTACTGATATTGCAGCAAACACTGTAAGTTTTCTGATAAAGTAAACCCGATGTTCAAATTTCACTTTGTGTAAGTCAATTTAGTTTACTTTTTAAGCTCTTTATAATATAGAACTACTCACCTTGCAGCCACTGCAGCAGAGTCCATTACTGCACATGGCATCATGGGTAAGGGTGCACTTTTTACAACAGGCTCCTCCCCTACGGGCACATTCCTGCCACCACAGACAGGAAAACAGCTGAGTTCCAGAAAACAAGACACCATATGGGGCCCATACATAGACATGATGTGGAGATGCTACCCGATGCTACCTGTAGGTTAAACAGTCTAGCTGGCTACTTACCAGCTGGGATCCACAATCACACTCTTCCCCTGGCTCGACAAAGCCATTCCCACACTCAGGAGGGTCCAACAGCTGAAAAAGACAGACAAGAGTGAAAGATTACTGCCTAGAAGTAAAGGAGAGTTATACTAAGTTATTCAAAGGAGGAAAACAAACAAAAAATGCATGACTCATAATTAAATATGTATTCTGATTAAAAAAAGATTTCTCAGGCCACATCTCCACATGGCCCTCACCTTGTTGGGCTTGTTAAAGAGGCAGCTACCACCTCCCTGGAGCAAGAACTGGATGTACTCATCAACACTGCAGCGAGAAAACTTTCTGGGCAGATGGAATCTGCGATCACAAAAAACACAAAGGAAGATCAAGACACTACATGACAAGGAAATAAAATAAAAACAGCATGATACTTTTCTGCCAGTAAGGAATGCCAGATCCACTGTGGGTGTCTGTGCCATCACTTTGCAATCTGACAGAAATGTTACCATCTGTAGTAAGATATTACTCAAATGAATAATTGAAATCTTTATTGTTCCATCTGGCAAGGAGAGCCAAATCCAAATCACTCATGTAGTAAATACTTTCAATTCACCATTTGTAATTCTTACACGGTGGCCGGCACACTGATGTCTTATGTTTCAGCAAATTTGCACAAAGCATCAAATACATCTGTGATTATCAACAGCTTGGCTAATTGAGGACTGAGTGAAAGTTAAAACATCTCTATTACAGGTGTTTGATTGTTTAAGTGAGTGAAATTAGCAGAACACAACTGCAGCTTAGCGGGGTTTTACCCTGTGTCTTCCATGATGCATCCCACCCAGGCATCTGGGCATTTGCAGTCTCCTGTGAAGAACGGCAGACACAGATTAGAGAGGTAAAGATGAAAGACATAAACCAAGGGAATAAAATAATGCAGCGGACATCATTTATATTCTAAGCCGTGACAGTTCACATGCTGCTGAAAGACATTAGAAACTTGTATTCATAACAAAGAAAGAAAACACCTCTTCAAAAGTGATACAGTACAGATCTATTGGTCTGGCACTGAAAAATTAAACTGATGTTTTAATCATAGAGCCCATTCTTCAGTGGCAGGGATGCTTTAACCACCACCTCCTCCCTCTAGGAAGCAGGTGACTAATCACCTAATGAAGGAGTGTAATTACAGAAGAGAACTGCTGGACAGGGACACTAACACCTCCACCCCCTCCATTAGCATCCTCTGCCTTAATCCTACCAGCATCAATGTTGCTCTCTTACTTTGCTAATTTATTCACTCCAGTCCTTGGTTCATAGGTCTCTGTAAATAAAGATTTCCTTCTGTCTTACCTGCAGAGTTACGTGCGTTGTTCCACCTCATCCCAATGTTCTGGCCAAGACTCTGGCACAAAGTTATGGCCATTGCACCTACATTTCCATACTGAAACAAATTCACATGGATTGCATGTAAGAGTTTACTGTGAAGTGGGGATAGTATTGTGAAAAAAAATCTGCAGGTAACTGTGTTTGTACCAAGCAACATTACAGGAAGTATGAATTTTTGATGGGAGCAAGATGAAAAAAATTACACTGCATCTGTATAATAAATATGTAGTTGGAGCTAGAACATTATGTACTGTATAGACTGTGTTAGGCCACCTAGCAGAAAGCTAATTAAACATTTCAGCAGATTTTCTTAATTTTGAAAAACTTAAGTTTGAAAATGATAGGAAACCCTTTCAGCAGGGACTGCATGGTAAATGTTTTGCAACTGTGCATTACAGGACAAATTCAGGCTAGCTGGTAGCCCCTTCTAAACTACTCACCTACAGGCACCAGCTGCATATTTACGTTTACATATAACAGCTGGTCAAGCTTCACAGTTAGGAAACTATTGTTTAATTTAGCAATTCTAGTATCTAAAATAATTATATGGCTTAATAAGCAAACATTTCTAAAAATCTTGATTTAGGCCTTTCAAAATCAAGATTTAAATCTCTCAAATTTTTACTCCAATATCAATTTTAAAATATGCTGCTGATGTGCAGCTCTGGAAATATCAAGTGGGGTACACCCTGGACAAAGGGTGGCCAGATCCCAGCAAACTAAATGGGGGACAAAGAGTATATTTGTGTGGGACAATGTGAGACACGTTACTAAAGCTGAGAGGTGGTCTGAAACTTTCAATTTTATTTTTAAAAATGAACACACTATACAGGTTAGAGGTTTGTATTGTTTATGATGTTATCAATAGTCTTTTTATGTATTCCCTCATTCTATCACAACTGTTATTACTGTTATTACAGCTGGTGATCTGTCTGGTAATCATCTTTGGGTCTTAGTAGCACATCTCTTTTTGAGCCACACATTTATTGTGAGACTGATGAGTTGATTTTGTTCCATCCATCCATCTTCTGCCACTCATTTAGGTCTGTTTCATGGAGGCAGAAGTCTAAGCAGAGATACTCAGATCTCCCTCTCCCAATCCACCTCCTCCAGCTCTTCCAGAGTGACACTGAGCCCCCTGGTAGGACATGCCCAAAACACCTCACTTAGGAGGCACCCAAGAGGCATCCTATTCAGATGCCCGACCCACCTCAACTGGCTCCTTTCAATGTGGAGGAGTAGCACCTCTGGACTGAGCCCCTCCCAAATGACCAAACTCCTAATGCTATCTCTAAAAGAGAGCCCAGACACTCTTTGGAGGAAGCTCATTTCTGCTTTTGGTCACAACCCAAAGCTTGTTACCTATAGGTCAGGGGAGGAACATATAGTGACCAGTAAACTGACAGCTTCACTTTCATGCTCAGTTGTCTCCACTGCAACAACTGTGGCAGATTCTATCTGCCCAGCTGTCAATCTCCTGCTCCACTATTCCTTCACTTGTCAACAAAACCCTAAGATACTTAAACTCCTCCAATTGGTGCAGGTCTCTCTGGCTCGGAGTGGGTGCTAATTCTCTGACTTTTGTAAACTAGTGCCAATCAATATGTGGGGCACTGTCTTAATGTGGGACAGAGGGACACAGGATTAAACTGCTGTGCTAAGGGACACCTGGTCACTCTGCCTGGACAGGTTGCCAGGTCATCACAGAAAGACAGACAACTCTCACTCTCACCTCCACACAGACAATTTAGAATCACCTGATAACCTAACACAGATGTCCAGGGCATCCACATAAGCATGGAAATTGCACAAAGAATGGCCCCAGTCACTGAGCAGGTTCAAACCCACAACTTTTTTGCTGCAGCTACTTGGAAATGTGTCTCATCTAAATTATTTTTCAGCTTTGTTTTAAACCAATGAACTTAGTCCTACTTATTGATGGTTTGTTAAAATTAAAATTCGGCTTTATTACTGAATTTAAATTTAGATGATGAGCCCAATTAGGGCACCGCAGTGATGCAGTTGTTAGCACCACACCACTTGCCCTTGACAGCTGCGATAGGACACAGCCTTTTGGATAAGCTGTTAGGAAAATGGATGGATTGATGATTAATTTTAATTTAGAATTTAGAATGAACCCTATTTGCGTAATAGAAAATGTAACCATGTTATATTTTCCTTACCTCGTTAATTCCTCCTCCCCTTGTTGGGGAGCACACCCCTCCTGTGTAGGCTGTCCCACTGCGGCTACTATGAAATGTACGCCCTCTGCAAGCACAGGAAAGCCAAAGTTGCAAGTCCACACATCACATAAGCTTTATTTCTCATTATAATTGTATTTATTTATTTATTTATTGGTGGTCTTACGAGAAAAGATGGACTACATCACTCTGCTCTCTGATGTTGTCCTTCCTGTACTTCATGAAGTTTTGCAGTGTTATCAACGGGTCTTCCACTACTGGCATCATATTTTTAGAGGTCCAGGTCTCCATGGCAACTAGCACGATCCTTGTGTTCAGCTGTTCCTGATAGATCTGAGGACCACAAAATGTCCATCAGTGTACTGCTTTATTGGTGCGACACGTGTCATCTGGGATAGATCATTCCCACACACACACGTACTTCATGACAGGTGGCGATGTGAGAATGCAGAGTTTAGCAGTAGGAGGACTAATTTCCTACAAACTGATCACTTACCGTATCTGCCGTGTTGACCACAGCTTTGGCAAAGTTCTTGGTTTGGCTGCTTGAGCGACGCAGCTGTACAAACTGTAGAGACAAAGATGCACAGATGGCTTAAGAGATGGATCGCATTAACTCTATTACACAAAACCACACAATCACACAGTTAATTTGATTTACTTGTACTGACCAAGTGATATAAGGAACAAGCTTCAAGGAATGTTTCAATGCACTTCTTACATGAACAATGTCAACTAAAGTGGCAAATGTTTCAGTTTAGTTTAAATGGGGTTAAATAAATTAAATGTTATTGTTCTTTGTTTAATGTATACATCTTTAATTGGTGAAAAAAACACATCAGTAAGGTGGAGAAACTGTTAGCAGGTACTTAGTCAGCTTTTGATTGAAAAGTAACAGCTATGATAGATTAGTACATGAGACACGCCTGACTCATGAACCTCTTCAGCACTCATTAAGTTTGACTGTAGACTTTCTGACTGATTTAAATCTCAAGTCCACCTAAGTGAGCTTTAAAAAATTAGAACCATATTTAAGACAATTTAGTGTATCTTCAGTGCAACATGCAAACACAAAGAAACAAGAGTGTTATGGTCCCTGGTCTGCTTCCAGGGTTTTTTCAGTTGCTTTGGAGTTTTTGGTTTTGGCTTATTACTAAGGAATTTTCCATCTGTTCTCACTGCTGCAATGCTTTAAGTTTATTGTAGTGTGGGTTCTGATTACTGTTTTAATTTTCATTTACACTCTAGCACATTGAGCCTTAGTTTTTGTTGTGTTTCAGTTCTAATTACTGGAATGTTTTATTTGGGTTACTTTCCCCAATCCTCCTTTTGCATCGTGTTCTGGGTAAATTTGTCTGTGTAATTAGTAGTCGTCTTTTGGGTTATTCCCTGTTTTACTTCAGTAGTGTGTTATCTGTTGTCTCTTCCTGTGAGTTTTGATTCCTCCTTATTATTGTCTTGATTGTCTACACCTGTGTCTCGTTCTTCAGCTGTTTTCACTTCCTTGATTTACCCTCTCTTTATTTGGTCAATTATTGGATCATCTGTTGTGTCGTATATTTCTCCTCTAGTGAGTTTTCCAGGTTTCTAGTCTCTGAGCCTCCTCATGTTTTGGATTGTGCCTTTTGGAGTTTTTTGCCTTTTTGTTGCATTTGTACTTTATTGTCAGCTTTAATAAAGCTTGTCTTTTGTTTCACTCTGTTTTCTTGGTCTGAATGAGTCCACCTTTGAAAGAGAACATGACAGAGAGGCCACCTTCTTTTTTGTATAATAGATATATTTTAGTCCACCTTTTATCCCGTTGCCAATTTATCTGCACCATAAGAGAATAACTTAACACCACTAACTAGCACTTCCTTGTTCCCTCTTGTTGAAAGTTTCAGACCTGTTGCACTATCTGACAGCTGAGTATGGTCAAATGCACTGGTAACCACACCCAAAAGGGACATCACAAGGCCCTGAAGTAAAACATGTATCTGTGATCACAGGGGTGAATGGAAGTTTGTTTCAGCTACTACAGAATGAAAAAAAATCCCACAGAGCTAAGTTGAAATTTCAAGTTATCTCAAGTTAACACAAAATTTTGACTCACATACAACATTTTTTCTTCCAGTGGAAGAAACAAGCTTCAATAGGAGCAGGTGGAGGTTGTGGGGTGTTATGTCAAAGTCCTTCTTGAAACCAGTTTTGCCACTTAGCAGACATATTGGTAACATCTCTAGGCCCTTATATCTGAAGATATTTTGAAGCATCTATCTAAGTGAACTTTAATTTAAATACTGCCTGTATAGAAGCCCCAATCAAATCTGGTAAAAACCACTTAAAATGCTGACTTAGTCCCAAAATAAGGCTTTGAAAAGCTTTTTTTCCCACTAGAAGTTCGATGTCTGCCTACCTTTGCTGTTACATAATTCTCCCATAGATTTCAGTTCAGGATTTTGAGTGCCGTGTCTCTCTGGTTATGCTATGACATTTTAAGTATACCTTTTATACATATGATATGATGCATCATGTGATTTTTGGTCTCTGAGGACATTTGAATCAATGACCCTCATTTATTACTCTTATCCATTATTTTGTCACTACCTGTATTCCTTTAAGGCACTTTCCACTAGCAAATTAACGCCTGTAAACTGTCCATTCTTACACATATTCTGATGTCAGTGTAAGCTTGGACCTAATGAAACTGGCCTGTGTGGCCACTGGCAGCTTTGTTGCTATATAAAAATAAAAGCTCATATGTTTGTGCACAACTAGCATTATGTGACAGCCCCAGGCCCTCTTGAGGGGCTGCTTTATGTGGGTTCTGTTTGTGTTGCAAGGTTTCGTGAGTGGAGCTGAGTGGGATTAGCCATACTGCAGAACACCTGGTCGCTGTTCTGCAAGTGGCAGTGTGTCGTCCTTCTTTGTTGAGCTGGTCATAACAAACAATTTAATTTAATTGCTGAATTTATGATGATAATACACACACACACACACACACACACACACATAACTGCTGAATCGTAAAGTCCACTGACTCTGATTAATACGAGTAGTGCTCTCATGTGATC
>VUQS01002476.1:18128-28742 GCA_015108495.1 Heterochromis multidens | reverse complement strand
AAAAAAAAAAAAAAAAAAAATAAAAAAAAAAAGAAAAAAAAAAAAAAATTTAAAAAGTTTTTTTTTTTTTTTTTTTTACTTTTTGAGCATCACAGTCACATGAAGGTGGCAGGTAGGATAGGCATGGAGCTGAGAGTATGAGCTAAGACCATGCTTAAGTTTAAGGTCCTGTCTTAGTCTTCAGTGAGATGAAAGATGTGTGGCTGTCCTCAGCAAAGGCAACAGGAGAGCAAATGTTTTCACAGTCAGCAGTATCACTGACATTCAGAGGCCCACGGGCGCTAAAGAAACGCGTAAGTGTCGAGGCACGATAGGGTAGAGTAGAACAGGCAATTAGGACTTCCTATAAAGGTAACAAGTGAAATAATAAATAAATGAATGGTGGGTTCATTTTGCCTCTCATAACCTACATGAGTACAGGATACAAAAATGTCTTTGAGACACTGCAAGGTCAAAGTGAGAGTAAATGTAATATTTAGAGGGATCATCTGTATTCAAATGCAAGAACTGTGTTTCCATCATAATTTACTCATGTGTGCTTTTCCACTCTGTCTTCATCATGGCCACAAGCACACATGAACCCTTATCAGATCCATTTAACTGATTCATTGGTTTTACAGCCAGTCATGATATCAAACGTTAAATTGGCTATAAAAAGGAAAAGCAGTAGTGATGTAAAAATCTTAAAAAAAAAAAAAAATCAAAATCCTCATGAACTACATCCCACATCATAGACACAAGACAGCAATAACAGGACTGCACAGAAATAAAATTACCAAAACATGCCTGCATGTTAAATCAATCATACAGAAAAAAAATTAGTATAAAAAAAATATTTTAACTTGGCCAGTGAGTTGTGGACAAATAATTAGGAGGACATTTTGCCATATGTGTGCAAACAAATGAATATTCCTTCATTTAAGACAAAAGATATGCTGTTCATTGGACATAAATGCAGAGTGCTCAGGTCACTTGAATGGTAATACAGTAGTTCTAACATTGCATTAGTGCACTTCTGCAGCCACAGATTAAATGGTACAAAAGGAGACAACGCCATATGTGTATGAGTTGTATCATGACATTGCATAATGTCTACACTAGACAGGCGATCTCTGGATGGGAGACAGCCTACTGAGGAACACCTAGCAGTCAAAGAGCTTCAGCCTTTTCCACAGCAGCATACAGTATGAACTACAAAGTGTGTGTTACTTCCATAATAATAATAATAATAATAATATCTAAATGAATAATTGATAGAACAGCTGAGCAGTTTCTATTAGAACAAGGCTAAATCTTGCTTATTTCCTGCAAGACTTGAAGTCAAGGCTAAAACCTACCACTTTCTTAAACAGAAACAAAAGTTCACATAGAAAAAAACAAACCAATTTCTCCACAACGCCCCCAAAATAAATTACAGTAACAGCAACAATGATTATACTGTTAACCAAAAAGAAAAATACAACTTTAAGATTATGTACATGTACTTTATCTCTAAATACAACTGCTTCCTTTTTTCCTAACAAAAAAAACAAAACATATTCATTTGGCAAGACGTCCTATGTTACAATACGAAGGACATTTCGTCAGCAAAGATATGAACACAGACAATTCCTATGTTAGAAAATATATTGCTTCCTGTGCATTTAAGCTGAAGACTACTTTGAGACACAACACAAATAGAGGAAACTTGCTTTTGTGGTCAGAAAAACTGCAGGCAGTCAGACTGCAGTGTATTTCAAATCACTGGGTTCACTTCATCAAGCCGTAGCGTTTGACTCCAACCGGGTTTGTTTACGTTGTAAACACTTTAACATACAGGTGTTGGCTTCCTGGGACACAGGAAAAAAAAAAAGCCAGTACGGCGGCAGCGCCACATGCTGACTTTCATTTCCATCAGAGAATACAAATGTCTGCACTTGTTTGAAAGAAAGCACTGAGATTATGTAAGACATACTTAGGATTTTCCTCAACTGGACATGAAGCAACGTTTGAGATGGAGAAACACATTTTGCAAGAGTCTTTCCTGTGATTGTTCAAAATAAAGACGTATAGAGAACAATGCCCACATGTACATGGAGATTCTGATTTGTTGGCGAACCAATTCCAGAAAAATCAAGAATCATGACTCGTTCTTTGTGATTTTGTTCATTCCAACTTCTCGATTTATGAACCACAACTGTGTAAAAGCTGTAAAGGTTCACCACTGAGACCAAGAAAAACCAAGGTGTAGAAATGCAGATGGTGGATGCGCCAATAAAAATCACTGGAGGTACATGGAATCATACTAATTATCAGGTAATGAGAGATAGGAATGGCAAAGACCTCACATACTCTGACCTTAAGAGGCCCAGTGGTGCCCTCTTGTGTTCAAGCGCAACAGGCATCACCAGAGACAATTCTTCCCAGCTGCAAAAGCTGAGTGGAGTACAGTCAGTCAAATAAAAAAAACATACTACAGGAGGCTCACTCTGAGCCACTGTCCAACTCTTTTCACACCTTCTTGGTCAGAGTCAGTGTTAGCTCTATACTTCAGTGGAGAAGAGGATGCTCTGTCGTTTACTGTCTGGTGTGGGAATCGTCTCCAACTGAAGGAAATACAGCAACACCTGGACCTGCATTGAGAAAGATTAAAAAAATGATAAAATTAAAAATGAAGTTTTGAATATCATAATAAGCCAAGAACCTTTACAGAAAAGTCAAATACAAAATGGCAGAGGGAATAGACTAAAGACAAAATGTGTGGCTTACCTGTGCCATAACTTCCAGGGACCAGCTGTCCCCCATGCTGATGGGCTGTGTTGGGTTAGCAGGGATCTTGCTGTCCTTCTCAGCGGGCCTTAGCAAGGTCGGCCCGAACACTGTTGCCAGATTATGGAGAGACATCTTGTTGATACTCTCCTTCTCTGCCACCCTGGGGAGAGGAAGAGTTGAGTAGATTAGTCATAAAGGTGCAGACCAAGAGCGATGTTAATGTGCAGAGATGGAGATGGAGTGGTCTGAATGCAAATATGAGAGAGTCAGAGATGCTACAAATCTCAGTGAGTGCAGCCAAAGATTTTATAGGATAAAAAGGGATAAAAATTGTCCACTGCAGGAAGGATTGAGTGTCATTCGGGTAAATCACACCTGGCTTGTTTTGCACTGAAATTTTTTTTTGAGACAATGCAGGTGACAGAACAGTGAATGCACAGAGCTTTCAACTTTAAATAATCAAAAGCTTCTCTACCTCTGGTATTACTTGTTGTTTACTACTGATGAAAGGATTATGAGTCAGCTCAACAAAACTGATATTCTGTTAATCATTTAAGTTGGTTATAGAGCGATATTTGCTACATGTGGCCTCTGCAATGTGAGGATTAGCTACATTTCTCTGTTTTACCTCAATTATAATGAACGTATTGTGGTTTTAAATGGCTGATCAGGCATGAAACTATTTGCTCTTGGACTAAAGTAATGGCCAGTTTTTGGGCTAAATGATTTATGATAACCAAACAAAAACGTCAATCAATACTGAAAAAGTTTTGACTCTATAAAGACATTGAATGTAAAACTAATAAATCTCCAGCTCCATTCAGTACAGAGTCAGGCTGTTTGCAGTTGCAATGCTCACATAACAGAAAAGGCAACTTGCCTAACAGTATAAAAGCTACATCGATAAAGTAAACCACCGAGGTGAACACTGCATACTACCATTTTGAATATAATGAGGTCATAATGCAATAAATGCTATTAAGTTTAAAACAAGATTAACATTTAGATTGTGTTTTGGAGAGAAATGTAATGAAAATCCATCTGAAAACACACCTGAGTGACTGTCACCAAATGCATTCACTGTAAATTTAATTTCTTGAATTTAGTTTGTCTTTCTCTCTCTGTGTGTGTGTGTGTGTGTGTGTGTGTGTGTGTGTGAGCAGTCATGCCTACTTGTTATGCATGTATGTGTTTGTTCAGTTGTTTATACCTCTTCAAGTGATCCAAAAGGAAAAGGAATGTGACCAGGTTGGGTTCGGGCAGTGACAGCAGCAAGTTTAACATACAGCTCTCTTTGGCAACACTATCAGACAGGGCTGCACAGGAGGGAAGGCAAAGATACAGCTGCTCATTAGACTGTTTCACATATCTTGCAAATAAAGCAGTTTGAGAAGACATTCATTAGTTCAAGCTGCTATATGGTACTTAGTTTAAACTATGTATGTGTGGAAAATCTCAAAGCCAGTGTCTTACTGATGCCGCCTGCAAAATTGGGATAGAGCTCATCAGTAAAGAGCGGTTCTGGCAGCTCTCTGAAGTACAGCTTCAAGGTCCCAGCGATGGCATTGACGTCCATCTCACTCATCATCACTGACACATCTTTGTTATCTGCAGGAGAGACGACAGCAGCCTGAAAACTGGAGGTTTGCAATGACAAGACTGGGAGACACCTCAGTACAAACAGCAGCTGACATGCCTCCTAACTGTTAGTATCTAATCAAAAGTATAAACACACCCAATTATTAGCTAATACATCAATTGATATCATTAAATGTCTTGTCACCATAGAACTCTCAGTCTTAATAATGATCACATGATCAACAGGGTCAGATGCACAATAAAGCCTCCCTGGTTTCTTTCTGCATAGCACTTTAAGTATTTTAATATCACGAGGGAATGTAAAGCTAATACTTTGGGCAGTTATATAATAAATACCATATACTAATGAAATTTAAGTAAAGCATTCCATACAAAACTCCATTGATTTTGACAATAATATATTGTTAACAATACAACAATATTCAGATTTGCAAAAGAGGAGAGAAACATTTCTAAATTCTGTCAGTATAAATATGTAAATTCAACATTACACTAAATACTAGGTTTTGGTTTACCTCACTACTCTGAAGGTTTTGTGTATTTTTAATTTTTATTTATTTTTGCATATTTGCCACACTTACATGTTTTAGATCATCAAAGGAATTTTAATATTAGACAAAGATAACCTGAGTAAATACAAAATTCAGTTTTTAAATGATGATTTCATTTATTAAGGGAAAAAACTTATCCAAACCTACCTGGCCCTTTGTGAAAAAGTAAGTGCCCCCTAAACTGGTTGTGCCACCCTTGGCAGCAAGAACAGCAGTCAAGCATTTGTGATAACTGGCAATGAGTCTTTCACATCACTGTGGAGGAATTTTGGCCCACTCTTCTTTGCAGAATTGTTTAATTTCAGCCACATTGGAGGATTTTCGAGTATGAATGGCCTGTTTAAAGTCATGCCAAAGCATCTCAACCTGGGTTCTTTTGTGACCTCCTGGATGAGTCTTTGATGCGCTCTTGGAGTAATTTTGGTAGGCCGGCCACTCCTGGGAAGGTTCACTACTGCTCCAAGTTTTCTTCATTTGTGGATAATGGCTCTCACTGTGGTTTGCTGGTGTCCCAAAGCCTTGGAAATGGATTTGTACCCTTTCCACATTGACGGATGTCAGTGACTTTGTTTCTCAGCTGTTCTTGATCGTGGCATGATGTGTTGCTTTTTGAGGTCTTTTAGCCTACTTCACTTTGTGACAGGTTCTATTTAAGCGATTTCTTGATTCAACAGGTCTGGCAGTAATCAGGGCTGGATGTGGCTAGTGAAACTGAACTGAGCTTTCAAAAAAAATGTTGTTAATCACAGTTAATTCATGATTTAACAAGGGGGGCAATTAGCTTTTCACACAGAGCCAGGTAGGTTTGGATAACCTTTTTCCCTTAATAAATGAAATCATCATTTAAAAACTACATTTTGTATTTACTTGTGCTATCTTTGTCTTATATTAAAATTTGTTTGATGATCTGAAACATGTAAATGTGACAAATATGCAAAAAACTAAAAAAAGAAATCAACACTGTATAACCTGTGCAAAATCTGTAAGGTATATGGATGACAGTGATACTTACTGGTGTCAAAGGCAGTTTTCAAGGCCTGAATGTCAGTGGCCACCCCTGACACTCTGTAGATGCCCACCTCCTCCATGCCCCTCCTTTCAATCTCCTCTAGGCACTGCCGGACAATGTAGGGCACCTTGGAGCGCTCTCGTCTGGATGAAGACAAAAAGAAGACAAAAAGAAGACAAAAAGCTGTCTGAGGGATTGAAATAACATTTGTTGCAAATATATATACAGCATGCTGTGTGATGTGCCCAACTGACTTCAGTCATTCGCTGGCCTATTCTCAAAACATGCCAGTTCTAGATGAGAGTCTGCCACAGTTTGGGATAAGACTGTGACAACTGGCAGTTTGCACAGGGGATAATACAGATGTGTTAATTCTGATTAGAAAATAATGGTTTGTCTTCTAAAAAGACCTACATTACAGAATCAAGCCCTGAAAATGTCAGATGAGAATACAAATAACAACAAATCAAATACAGCCAGAATGACCTGGATGTTTCACAGTGCTCGTGAGCAAATGATCAGACTTTATTTATCTACTCACTTGGTCACTGTGGAGATCTTAACTCCAAACACACCCATGGGTTTCTCAGAGGGCATCCTCTTCAGGCTGAACTCTCTGCTGGTGAACTTCATGGATAGTTTAATCTCAATCTGATAAGACATAGAACTCAAAGTTAAAACAGTTTTAGACAATCTGAAATCCATCTGCTTTCTATGAGCCCAAGAAAAGCCTGTCTTATTTAAACCAGACGTAGACTTAATGGAGAAATCAACTGCTGAACCACATCCCGGACAAACTGTTTAGAATATCTCTCATTAATGCATACTACTATAATCTAAATGTAAAGCTATATTAGAGCTGCCAGTGAGTGTAATACATGAGAAAAAATTATTGTGATATCTTTATTTTGTGTGATGCACTCACCCCATTCATGGGAATAACTGTTCTCTGCCAGTCTTTGCCTTGGAGAATCTGAGGGTCCAGCTGAGCGGAGGAAACATAAAAAGAATTAAAAAAAAACATAAATATATGTTTCTTTAGTTTCTGTCACAAATATACTGTTATAATGAAGGATACTTATATTGAACAAGAGAAAATTACAAATAATAAAGTAGCATATCTGTAAGTCAGCTCTTGGATCTGTATGATCTCAGTGAGAGCGGATATCCTCAATATGCTCACCTCTGGCAAACAGCTCTGGTTGTGAGCACAGAAGCCCCACCCACCACCTTTACAAATCTTCTGTTTGCAAATGGCAGCCAATCAGACGAAAGTTGGCTTAAAGTGTTAGAAGGTAAAATGGCTTGGTTTCAGACAGTGGATGAGCTGCATCAGGGTGCAGATAAATTATTATTTTGAAATGTGAATCATGGAAAACTTCAGATAGTACATTTAAACTAAAGACATGTTTCATGATCCATCATGCATGTCTGCTGGGGAAGAAGGTCACATTCAAAAAATGAATGAATGTGACCCACAACTTACCCTTTGGTAAGTGGTTTTTACAGCATTTCAAATAGTCTCCCATTAGCAGTGGTGGAAAGTACATTATCTAAGTACTACACTCAAGTACAATTTTGAGAAACTTGCTGTACTTCAGTAGTTTTATGTTTGGCAACTTTCTTCTTCTACTCCACTTTTCAAAAGGAAACACTGTTCTTTAAAGACTACATATTTTTATATTTAGAAATTTTCCTCAAGCATTTTTCTCAACCTGGACCAGTTACAAAAGTAAAATGTTGCTTATGCATTGATGCAACATTACCAAAGTAATAATGTTTTTTTTTACAATTTAAAGAACAACTTTACTGTTTTGTTTTGAACCACTGCAGCTTTATAAATTATTGATGTTTAATTGCCTTATTATGATCAACTTAAAAAGTCAAAGATATCTTTAAATACTGTTGTCCTACTTACTGTGCTGCTCTGTTATGTCAGAAAAGCAGAGCCTAAAGTTATAATTGCATCAACTGTCTTACTCTGCTGTAGCAGAATGTTTTGAAATTTGATTTGCTGATACACTACACCCTTTACCATATTTTTAGAAATGCGATAAACAAGTATAATTTATTCAGAGGTACTATCTTCACACACAAATACACTCAGATCGAAAGAGCCATGCCATCTGGGGTAATAAAGGCTGAGTGTGAACAAGCACAACTGATACAATGCAACAAACACGCTCATACACAGTATACGTAGGTTGGGTGTGTTTACCTAGTTTAAGTCCCATCTGGTTGGCTGCAAAGCTGGATCATGTTTCTCACAACTGAATCAAACTGAAGAGACTGGAGTGCTCTATGGTTTGAACCATTTAACTATAAGGAATTACATTCCACTAAAAAACAGCAAAGCCATAAGAGCTAGTCTTCCTCCCCACCTAAAAGCTTTCAGCCAACAAACATGATGTTATCTTCTTTGACTTTTAGTGGCATGAAGGTTGTTTGGCAACACAGAATTTTCCAATAAGCCGGCGATCTGTACAAGTGAATGGTAATAAAAGCTGGAATTAAGCCAGCATTGCAACATGAGAGCAAACAATAGTTTTTACAGTACATTCAGATGGAGACAGGTCTATATACAATCCATGAATGCAATGTGTGGATGTGTAAGTTTAAAAACTGAAAGTATGAAACAACATTTAAAAGGGATGTTTACAGTAAAGAGTCAAAAGGAAAGGACTAATGTAAGGACTAATGATTCAGTAAAAAGGGGGAATTAGAGCAGATGTAGTGACAAAGCATGAAACCATGCAATGCACTTTAAAACTTTAGGAAAACGCATGGAAAAACAAGCAAATATTAATGGACTGGTACTTATATAGTGCTTTTCTACTCTAACTGAGCACTCAAAGCGCACACCCAATCACACACGCATTGCTACACATGCTTTTGAACCACCAACCTTCTGATCAGTAGATGAACTGCTCTACCTCCCGCCCCCATATAGCACATTTATGCTATACATGACATTATTATGGAAAGGAGACTTCTTTTTTTTTTTTTTTTACTGTGTCCTTTGTAGGATTATTTGGTTGATCTGAATTTATGAGTGAGAGAGAGAGAACAGGGGAACAACATGCAGAAAAACTCCCCTAGCTAGGATAAAGACCAGGGACCTTCTCAAGGCATATGCATCCATGTTATATGTTACCTTACTATTAGGTCACTCTGTAAGCACCCCATTTTGCCTCATTTTTGGTGTGTTTACAGCCTAAAATCAATTCCACATTCAGTGGTTAAAGTCAGGTTTACCTTGACTCTTATGTTAGGTACCAGCCAGTCTGGTAACTAAACAGTCATTTTTTTCTGTTCTCAACATGCAGCTGACTGATCAAACACTCAAAAAGCTGTAAGTGAGTAAAATGTAAATTTAATAAGCCACTGTGATTTTTGCTGAAGACAGCAGCAAGACTGCCTTGGATTTGTGAAAATCCTGCTGAGTAACTTTCTCACAGCTCTGGCAGCTTGTTTTCAATGACATCATCACTCAAAATAGGATTGTGTCTGAGGCTTACCAGAGGAACCACTAGGTGGAGCGTGTGACTGTAAGTCACAGTTTGGAAACTTGTCCTAGTGTAGATAGCTTCTTCTATTTTACCAACCAATATGGATGCATGCTCAGAATAAATACATCTGTTATGCACATATAGACAATGTTGCACCAGTGTATTTATACGTATATTATGTAAAAGCTATTATGTTTTAGGGTTTTTTTTTTTTTTACTTATTTTTGAGAAAATGAGCTACTATATACAATTAGAAGATTAGTGTGTGTGTGTGTGTGTGTGTTTGTGGTAAACAGAGCAAAACAAGCTTACAGCAGTGTCCAATCACACATGTGCACAGACAGATGCACACTGCAGCTGATGGAGTAGAAGATGGGCTATTTAGTAGCACTGGATAAAAGAAAAGACTCTTGTTTGTCTCTCTTTTGTATTTTTGCCTCTCTCTCTGTTAATCTTCTAGATGACACTTGGCAGTATGCTGTAGGGTGGGGTTGCCTGATTACCTCAATCTGCAATCAACCTACGGGCAGTCAGATGGGCTCAGGATCATGGCAATTTTATGGGTCTGGCATTATTATGTAAAGAATCCTTTATAGTACTGACTTCATATTTATTTCTCCTCTGTGAAGGATGACATTGCTGCTACTCAGTACCCATTATAAACCCAGGATTGTGATGAATTTTTGAAGCAGCTAAGCCTGGCAGCACAAGGAGCACTGAGCACATAGCACATACAGCTTTGAACCATTTTATTAAAATGCTACAAATTCACTCCACTTTTTTTTAAAATTACACTCACCTATAAGTACTGACAACTTCCATTTAGCCAACCCCTACCCATCCATCACATATTCATCTAATAGGCGACTTGCCAGTCATTGATCTTGTGGTATGTGGCAGTTATTGTGGCATAACTGCTTATCAGTAATGAGTCACGGTGGGTCTGCTGAAAGGAGGGTGATGTCATGTCATACCGGGATCTGTCCTTTCCCCATGATGCGGTCTGTACTCTCTCCATCCTCTTTGTTCTGCTTGGTCTTGTTGTAGCTCTTCTCATAGCAGAGCAGCCTCAGGGTCTGAGAGCCCTCCAGCTCGATCTCAAACTCCTTCAGCAAACAAAGAGAAACACAAAAAAATAGCTGAGGAGAGATTATCTTGCATTAAAAAAAAAAAAAAAAGGGGGGGGGAGAGAAAA